>PPHD01012974.1:0-17650 GCA_002909625.1 Bambusicola thoracicus | reverse complement strand
AGTAGGACTTGTAATGGAAAGCTGTTGGTAGTATTTATCCTCTAGTCCCAAGTGCCAGAACCTGTGTAATTTCACTCAAACTGTTAAGATTTCTGAGGCTCCAAAAACAGTATAATCCTATAAATCTTTTCAGTGTTCTGTAATATTCTATGAGGAAAATATCTAAGTGGTTGCAGAACAGTTTTAAGAGTTTTATGATACATTTCAACCAGCTCTGGAAGTTTGCTACAGTCTACAGCAAACAAAATATACTCCTGTGCCTTGTATTCTGTACATATTTTCTGTAGTAATCTGTATTCTGAAAAGCGGTATTTATCACATCCGTTGTTTATAGGCAGAAGTTACTGTATTCCTTTGTACACTGATAAAAATAGCCTATCTCAACTTAATTCTACCCCAGCACTCATTCTAGACAGTCCTTCAGACTGTTACTGGGCAGCTCCTACACAACTGTCTGAGCTCCGTTTGTGGCTTGTAGCATGGAACTGCCAGTATCAAATCCTGATCGTCCTTAGACAAGGAAACGTTTCCAATAAGCAAAACTAAGCACAGGATTTGGTATGCCCAACATTTAAAAAAATAATTTCTTAAGCTATCAAAATTTGTCAAGAAAACTCAATTAAATGCAATTATTTTGTCCCTAGTTTGAGCTGTTCTTTCAGGTATGCACTGTAGGTAGGTCTGGAACACTACGAAGTCAAAAACGGGAGTATTTTCATATGACAAATCAGCGTAACAGAAGCTAACTGGTAGAAAAAAGGGCTAAATAGATGTGTTCCCTATTTCTGTATTTTTTTTTCCTAATTCCAAATATAGTTTATAAAACTTGCTGCTTTTTATCAGTGGTGTTATAATAATCTTGGATTATGCAACCAAGTGATGTTTCTTATCTGCCTGGCACACATGCAGTGTCAATTCTCCATCAGAGTTAATAACGTGCAATGAACTTGTAACTGCTCATTTCCTGTATCTGTATGTCACTTCTTGGTATACCACTAAAGGAGCATTATAGTCCTTAAGTCCAGATGCAGTGTTAGTTCCCTGGCTTGGTCTACAGGTGCAGTCTGTAAACATAGTAGTTAGATTGGGTTTTTTTTGCCATACAGATGCAGCTTTTCAGCACTCTGAGCAAACAATGCACCGCACTGTCCTAGGAATCTTTGCATTTTTTTAAAGCTTTTGGTGATCCCTTCTTTAAATATAATATCATAAAGCATACAGAAGAGGAATCCTCTTTAGTTTGTGAAGGATTTTAGCTCACATACCTGTTATTGAGGCACACATTTCAGCAAAAGAAGTCTCACGTCTGTCAATACTTCATACAAGCAGAGAGAAGCAGGGACAAAGACTTGAAACAGATTAGAAGTAGGAAGTATTTTTTTTACATCGGTGTCACAGTAACAACCTTCAGAAAACAGGAAGAGATGAAGCAAAAGAAAATGAAGTGGCGTTTCAATCTGCTCTTATCCTTTATTCACACGGGAGCCCATAAGCAGAAGCAGCTGCCTCTGAGTGCAGGCGTTTCATACACTGCTTTCAGTGGCAGCACTCAGTGCAATCCGCTGGCACAGTGGTACAAATTTGTCTCCCTAAAGATAATTTGCCTGTAACCTTAAAGTACAGATATCTCCCCATATGTGTTGGAAAAGGAAGCAATGGAGGAGAGCAGCTACTTGCTGTCTATGAAAAGCTAAACTCATCCAGGGAGGGCACCAGGCAGAGACTTTTGAAGCTTGATCTGATATTCCTAACCCTTATACAAAGAGCCTGGAATCAGACTGATGCCACCAGTGTGATGATCCCCGTGGATATGAGCGAACAGACTGCTCCAAGGGCTACCACAAACATCAACTGAATGCTTACTGACAACTAGTATCATACTACATTAATTCTATTTGAAATTAATTTGAAACTAATCACTTTTGTTTTCTATCTTTAGTCACTCTCTGTAGACATTACTAACTCAGCATCACTGTGTAAGATCACTTCTGTTCATTTAAGTTCAAACTATTATCCTGCTCAAGGAAACCCAATTAATTTCAATTGGCCAATATAGAGCAAAGTAGCTAGTTTAGCTATGTATAAGGATAAACCCACTGTCATGGACAGAGCAGGGTAGATGTGGTGCTTACAAACTCATTTCACACTTAAGTCCTGATCAGGAATGGAAGTGATAAATCCACATACCACTGGCATGTGTTTTAAGTTCTGAGGACGTGTGGAAAGGGCTGCTTCCCAGGCATTGATACCCTGCACCTGCCAAAGATACCTGCAGGATTTTAGTCAAAGGTGTGACCAAGTGGAAGTAGCAATAAGCCTGCTTCCTACAGGAACGAGCTGATAGATTTCAAAGATCCTATCAACCACCTTTTAAAGTTTAAAATAAATAAAGTGTCTTAAAAATTGTTAACTATTAATTTTCTTTATGAAGACAGTAATGCTGAGAAGAGCACATGGTATCTGTGCATAAGATACAGATACTGTAATTATCATTTCCAGCTGCTAGGCTACCACTGGTGGCTAGCAGGAGGTGTCAGTGTTTATAAGGGCACTCTTAATTGACTAGACAAAACTATTTAAATACAAATATAACGAAGTAACGGTGAACTACAGAGCCAGAAATAACTTTCATGCAGGTACATCAAACAGTGCTACTTTAACGTCAAATAAATGTTGATGAGTTCCCCCTCATGCTGGAGCTTTCTAGATCTCAATTCAAATTTGCAGATGGCACTGATGCCTTTTCTGATTAGCACAGAAATGAAATCCTGTTTGGCTTACTTGAAAACTGCTTCCTGCCTTTATTCTTTTCTCAGTTTGACTTCATACCTCGAAATGTCTCATAACAGAAGTTCTGACTTCACCTTTTCACTTGTTTTTAAGGGATGTCTCTGACCTCACAGGGCTGCAAGCTGTCCCAGCAGCGTACAACTTTATTAACAAAGTAGGGAGCCTCAGGTCCATGCAGAATTAGGACGAAAGTGTGTGATTTCCTGATCTTCTGTAACTGCCACCGTCTTTCATCATTTCTTGCTCAAATTCTGACTTTTGGAAATGTTGCTGCTCATTAAGAAGTAATTATTCCTGAAGTTTCGCCCTGCTCTGTCTGCCATAAGAGCACAAAGCAGCTGGAGAACACACCGGCCGAGTGTTGAACACTCCACTATGTTCAATCTGCTGCTTTATGTGTTTTGTTAAACACAGAATGTGGTCTGCAGTACCTTTCCTTCATTCTGAAATAGCACCGACTGTTCTGATCGTTATGAAATATATGGTTTTCTACATTTCAAAAGGCCGACGTTGATAATAACACCGTCAGCTAAAATTTTAGTGTCTAAGTAGATGTTATTTTGGCCCTTTTGAGCTCTTCATGCAGTTACTATCAGTTAATGTTTCCTGTTCTACTTCTCATGTTTCTGTTCTTCCCAGCTCCAGTAATAAGAAATGCTTTCCAGTTCATTATATGTCTTTATTTCAAATCCGTACCACTGCCTGCTTAAAAATAAAACAATCAAATCTAAACCATCTGTTGGTTTTGTAACACTGTCAGTGACTTCACAGTGAAAAACAAAAAGATAGTTAGTGCTTAAAAAACCCTAAAAACCTCAGAGGATTTCCATTCTTTTATCCTTTTATCACATCTGCTCCCGTGCATTTCTCTGGTGAAGAAAGAGTTAACCTCCAGCCAGCACTCTGCAATCAACAGGTTGTTCTAACAGAAAAATAATAACCCTTGCCCATCTCCTAAAGTTTAGAAGGTTGGACTTAATGATGAAAAAATACTGATTAAATCCCCTTAAAAACAGAAGTGGGGCCAGGACTAAAATGAAAGGCTTTCTGTTTTAGGAAAAAATCCTCCTCGTTCCTAAGTGAAAAACCATTACATTGAAACAGTTATAACTTAAAAATACATCTCGTCACACCCAGAACTTAATTAATCTCTGTCGATATAGAATGATAACAAAACACTTGCTAACCTTTAGGTGGCCAATTCACAGGCAGGTGGAGAGGTTCAGGTCTCCCTGGCATAGCGTAGGAACAAAAGCAGCATCCTGTTTCCTTTTTGCAGTGTCTTTCTCTTCTCTTTTTTTCTTTTTTTTAAGCATTTGAAAATGGAAGGGTGGGAGGTGGGGAGGGGGCGAAGGCAGCCCACGCCTGGGGTGGGAAGAGTTTTAATGGCCGATGCTGGTAATATGGTTTGCCTGCTACAGTGTCTGCACTACTGCAGCTCTGTGTGTGGGCGTAAAGAAATGACACGACTGGGTTTCAAACCATTACACTGAAGATTTGCAAACAGTTAAAAAAAAAACACAACACCAACATGCACAAACCCATCGGGCACAAATGCAGAATCGTTGCTTTATTTCTTCTCATCTCCTTCTGAGTTGGGGTTGTTGGTTTTTTGTGTTGTTTTTTTTTTTTTTAACTGAATGGATTTAACCCAGTCGGGTTTCCTCCTCGGCCTTTAAAATAACAAAGGTAAATTAAGTATTTAAAGAAGGTCCCTTGATTTGATGTAGTGTGAACATTTTGTTATCCTTTTTGCTGCTGAATTTTGATTAACCCAGAAGGGCCCATATTCCAAAAGGTGTCCAAGGTTCCCCGGTAAAGGTCTTCAAAGCATGCCTGTATTTCTGCCTCTGAAGATGCTAAATCCTGGTAGCACCAGGCAGAATGGGGCTATAGACATAGCAGCTGCCCCACAGCCAGGAAGGCAGGGTGTTTTAAACAGTGATTATTGCCTTGAACGTTCCACGCAACACAGCCAAGACAAAAAAGGGTGTTCTGGCAACCCGTTTTTGTTCAGTACTCTTGCAGTGTATCAGGCTTGCTGATCCAAATCCAAATCAGACAGAAAACCATTTGAATGTTTGGTGTAAGTACTGAACAAAAAGGAGGCCAACAGCAAGGAGGCAAAGGGATTGTTCTCTGTAATACCATGGGGAAGTGGAGGCAAATGCTATTTAAGCTAAAACACAATTGCTGGCACAAGTGGGAACGAATATAAGTGGATATGAACACACCATTGTTGGGGAGGAAGGGGAAATTTTCTGTGTGAGCAATTGACAGGAGTATTGTTGACCCCCAAAACATGAAACAGAAAGAAAACAGTTTTAGAAAGCAGTTTGAAAATTTCAAGGAACCTTTGTGACTCATCTGCTCCATGGCAGTGAGGGACTGGCACGTGTTAAATGCATTTCTTCATGTATGTATGAGAGAAGGCATCTAGACTGACAGCTGTGTGCTTGTACCCAGAACACATACGTCCTTTAGTGCAGTGTCTCAGATGTGTATTTTTTTAATATTCAAATGAGTCCCAAATCAAATGGGTTCCAAGTGCTTTTGGTATTTCATTGCCATTAAAGAGCAAGGCAATGGGACACCTAGGCAAAACGGGACAGCAAGGATCCCCACAGTGCTATATAGTGCATAGCGTCACTGGCAGTTCTTCACCCCATCCTGGCCACAGAGGATCCAGAGCTGAATACCAAATAAGCAGAATTCAGAGTGTGAACGGAGGCAGTGAGACTGAACTTGAGCACTTCAGGCTACTATTCCAGCCTTTAACAAATAGAAGGTAGTTAAACAATGAATCGCACTACTGTGAATGAAAAAAGATCTTCATTTCTAAATCTATCTGGTAGAACTGTCAGAGAGATATTAGTGCTAATCCACAGAAGTACAGGCTGATGGGGTATTAAGTGGGGTCTGGACACTCGCCATAGTAGGAGCTTGAGTCCTTCCTTCATGTATAAGCTACAGGCTGAGGTCAGCTCCAGTAAATTTTGCTAGAGAGATGTCTGTGGCCTCAGAAAACACATAGTTAGGGGGAAGAGAAATATGGCTCCTAGCAGTGTTACAGCCATGCAGACTCTGCTTATAACTGTACAACACGATGTAGAATGCTGAGTGAAGCTGCTTAAATCAATTCAGTAAAACTGAAAATTTTCCTCAGTACTGCAATTTTTTACGTGTAAATAAGTAAAGAAGACAGGGTTTTGTCTCCTTCATTTCTTGTGACTTTCTCTAAACTGTAAGTTAATTATGTGCACTGCCTGCTCCGTGAAAACCCTTGCGGTCAGATACACAGTGTGCATTATTCATAAGTCCTTTAAATCGTGCTATTTTAAAATAAAAAAGCATTGATTGCAACAGTTTGAAACGACAGTTTGAAAGAGTAGTAAGAAAACGCAGTGCTCGAAGCAGTGTCTTTGACAGGTACACACTGCTCACTTTGCATGTCATGGGCACTGAGCAGTGACTTTGTCAGCTGTAGTACTTCTATTTCCATGCCACCGTGGCATTCATCATTTCTGCCATGGTATTATCAGCCACTGTGCTGCAGATAAAGTGACATCCGAAGTGTCTGAATGTACCTAATCCTGCTCTGCTATTATTATATAATAATTCTATCAGTTATCTCAAATAGCAATGTTTATATGTGTGAACTCTTAAGTTTGAATTGTACAGAACACGATGGCCTACATAGCTTCCATCTGACCAAAGGTACACTTAGAGGATGGTACTTAATGTGGTATATTTCCCCACAGAACACAGCTCTATAAATTGACAGAATCTCTTAAAGCAAGTATTAAAATGTTGGAAACATTTCATCGTAGCAAGAAAAATGAAAGCAGGATTAATGAGGGCATTCCAGTACATTGGAGAGCTAATTATTACCCTAATATCAGTACTGAATAATGGCTACTGATGGTCATGTGGCACTTTTGTATGTTTTTGCTAGACAGCAATAACTGCCACCCTAAACACGAGTGCAACCCTCACATGTGTCAGGCCAAAAAAAAGAAGTCCAGGAGAGAATAACTTAAAGACAAAAATGTGCTTGAACAGCAACAGGGAGAGACGCTTTCATTAGAAGCAAACGTGGTTCTACTTGCCAAAGAAATGCCAGTACAGGGAAAAGAACTGAAACACGAGGCATAAGTAATAGATCCCATGGGGAAGAGAGTCAAGGGCTGCTGAGAAAATGCTGAAGCAATCACAACCAAAGTGTAGCAGGTTATGCATGCAACCAAAGGGCTTCACTAAGGATTGCATTTCTGCTTTAAAGTGCTCGTATGTTTTTCATACCTCAAGAGCAGGGCTGTGCACGTAGGCACTCACCTGAGGAAAGGTGCATATGTATATAGAGGCTAGTTGTAGCCTCAAGCCATCTCCCATTAAAAGTTACAGACCTTTTTTTATTCTATAAAATTATACTTAATGTGCTTTAGGTAAGGTTGTAGGTGCTGAATCATCATACAGGGTTGATTTGAGGCTCCACTTGGTTTATATTTTTTAGCATTAATTCAGCATGAGCAGTTCTGGCAAATGACTGATTTCTGCATTAATTCCTAAGGATATTCCACAACCCCAAAACAAAACCTAAAACTGAGAGAAACAACAGGTGAGTGAGTTGAGAATTGGTCCTAACGTACCTGGAGATAGGCTGGGGATGAAGAGAGCTTCGTTTACTCCTCCGTGCTCAAGTCATTCTTTTGCTGATAGCTGAAAGGGTAAAAAGTGAAGGACGGTAATGCTGCGTCTTCTACAAAATAAATGTTTTGCAGGAGGAGTATGAAGAATCTTTCCAGGTTTTTTAGATTGCTGGAGTAATGAGCTACAGAATTTTAAGGCATATCACATCATAAAAATGAGTAATTACAATTATGGTGTGCTTAAAAGCAATGTAGCTTTCAGAGGAACAGTTGTTTCAACTCAGAAAGTCAGGAAGGTTAGCTTTTTTTTGCATATGCACAGACTACTCATACCAATTCCTCCATCTGTTTCTTGTTTGTCACAGAAAACAGATAACTTCTGAACTGCTGATGATATTCAGAAATGTTCTAAAAACCAACAGCTATATTAACTTAAATGTGCTTTGCAGAAAATGAGACTAGAGTTTGACAGGGTCATTCATCACTTAAATCAACTTTTAGATCAATGTCAGAAACAATAAGGGAAAACATCAGTAACTGGAACTGTAGAGGCGCATCGCTGATTCCAGCCCAGTGCCACTCATGGCTAAATCCATGTTCCACACCACTCAGCCAGCTCAACTATATTTTTTATGATTTTCTCCATAAGCTTTTACGTAGTTGTGTTTTTTCTCAACATGTTGTCAAGGAAGCCCTACATTCTTGTAGCTCAGTATCCAGCTCTTCCTTGCTATAAACACAGAACAACTTAGGATTTTGATTGATGTACTTTCCAATATGAAGTGATTCTTCTATAACGTAAGTTCGATAGGTTCAGAGAAAGACCTCTTTTTAAGGCTTTGTTTCTACCAAAATATCAGGGTTTGCCAATTAACTTGACCTCTTATTTACCTCTACCACAGTTCCTCTCCTATTTTGTTGTCTTTGAGCAATTCTGAGTTCCTCTAACAAAAATACTTTGAATTGTGTGAGAGGCTGCCAGCTAACTTTTTAGTGGTGATAATAAGGTTGTACATTACCTGTATCCCTTCCTGTGTCATCAACTTACCTTTCTTTATAATGTTATATGCCTTTTTGTTGGGGCAGGAGGTACTGCATACACACAGAATTTATGATGCACTCCAAGGAACAACTGATCTTCAGCACTTGAATGTGAATCAGTGTCTGCTCAGCCCAGGGCTAGCTTTCTCTGGACCACAGTAGTCACATCCACATTGCAAAGCACATGATCTGCCTCAGGTTTGGCTCTTACCGCTGACCTGACATGGCCATTGTCCAAGCAGTTCTTTCTTAGTTGTGTCTTCCTGGCAGAGTACTTTCACCTTTCCGAGTGGTGTAGGTTATCGTAATGGACGTGTATTTCGGTTGTGTATCATGGTTAAAGGTATTCCTGTCATTCTCTCATGGGTTTCATGGAGCTGTGCTTTTCTTCTGTTGTCAAGGAAACACCGTTTTTTTCCCCCCTTGCTCATTAATGCCTGCATTTTTGTTTCCATAGCTACAAAGGGTCCTCAGTGTTTTAAAATAGCGGTAATTGGATTGCCTTAATTTTTTTAATTTGTTGGCACCATTAATGGCTCCAATTTTCAACAGCAGACACCAAAACTGTATCAGCAGTTTTTCAGTTACTAATGCTGAGTGTCCCCTTGTCCTGAAATACTGGATACGTGCTGAGAGAAATCCTCAGCACCCAACCTCAGGCGCTACCCATGGTACTCCAGTTTAAGTCATTGAGTTCTCAACAGGGATGGGCAATCTCTTGTTATGCTTAAATGTAGTTTTCTACATATACTAATAAGGTATATGCAAAACTGTGGAGATTTTGCTTATTCCTTCTTTTGTTACTGGTTGCTTAATATTCCCTCAATAACTATATTGAAGTGCAACCGTTACCATTTAATTGAAGTTTCCCTGATCGTGTCTGCACTAATGACCATCTGTCTGGCACTGGCTGAATTTCCAAACACCTGTTTGGCACAAAATATGAGCTGACATTACTCAAAATAGTCCTTTCAGTTGCTCTGATTTCTGACGGGAGCCTTCTGATAGAAGTTCCACGGTGAATTTTCTAGGTGTTAACCCCAACATTTCACATATTTCCAAACCTTTGTAAATTTGACCACCAGAAGAATAATCTGGGAGAAATTTTACAGGCAGATATCTAACAGACACAGGACAGCAGCAGCATGAGCCAGCAGTGTGCCCTTGTGGCTAAGAAAGCCATTGGCATCCTGGGGCTCATTAAAAAGAGTGGCCAGCAGGTTGAGAGAGGTGATCCACCTCATCCACTCTGCCCTGGGGAGGGCATCTGGAGTACTGTGCCCAGTTCTGCTTATAAATAAATGTATGAAGGCAGATGTCAGGAGGATGGGACCAGGCTTTCTTCAGTGGTGCCCAGCACCAGGAGGGACAACAGGTACAAACTGGAAAACGGGAAGTTCCATCTGAACATGAGAAAGACCTACTTTACTTTGGGGATGACGAGCACTGGGACAGACTGCCCAGAGATGTGGAGTCTCTTTTAGTAGAGACAGTCAAATCCCACTGGGATGCTTTCCTGCACAACCTACTCCAAGGAACCTGCTTTAACGGGGGGGTTGGACTGGTTGATCTCCAGATGTCTCTTCCAAGCCCTGTGATTCTGATTCTCTGAAAGCCAGTAGGCAGAGAGAGTGCAGCAACCCAGAGTGGTGGCACTGCTGGTGGGAGGTGCGTGTGATGGATTTGATGGATTTCTGTTCGGCCTAATGCCCAGCCAGTCAGTGCAAGTGGGGATGTCTCCTGGTTGGGGGAGACAGGACAAGCTGTACTGAGGCTGAGGGCAGGAGGAACTTGATACTGGAAAGGCAAAGGTACAGAATATGCATTTATGGTGTATTGTAGCCACTTCAGATAGGTAGGTGGAATGTAATAGATAAATGAAAAGTTTGAGATGTCATGGTAGCAATTTCAGCATGGTAGGAATGTACACACAGGCAGAGACAGGCAGACTATCGAGGAGTCTTTGTCTTCAGAAGTAGTGAGTTATGCCCTTCTAAGTAATACCAGCCTTGGCTACACTGGGACTCTCAATTCTTTGCGCTTTTCCCATGTTCCTACATCTTTTTTTTTTCTTTTTTTTTCTTAAGAAAACAAGCTAAATGGAGTCTCCAACCTAAAAGCAGTTACAAGCTAGGTATAAGGAAAATGTGGCAGAAAGGAGCTAGGTGCTGATAGCTATCAACAGGGAATTCCCGTTAACTTCAAATACTGGGTCCTGCTTTTCATCATGGATTTTCATGCATCCTTGAGGCAACGAAACAGTATTACCATAGAAACAGTATCCGGTGTCATCGCGGGCCTTCCTGGTGCTGTGTGCTGTTATGGAAACAGACATCTTAACCGCTGTCCACGTTACAGATTTCAATTATTGTGTTCATAAAGATATGTTATTAAACTATAATTTCAGGGTTGATTTTAATAACAACAAAGTCTCTGAAGTGTTCGGCAATTTACAAAGCACCTCCAGGTTGCCCCATGTTAAGAGCAGCATTAAAACAAAGCGTATATTAACAGTGCCCTGCAGCAGTTACCGACCTGCCCAAATCTCAGCATGTGCAAAAAACTGGAAGAAGATGGACTGTCCACCCTTCCAATCATCTGCAAAACTACTTTGGGAAAGCGAATTCTTGACCTATATGATCTATGCAAGGACACATCCTTCCTGCATGTGTGCATGGAAATAAAAGGCAGAAGATATAGTGAGAAAATGTGACTTAGTTGGCTGATCTGGGAATCGTGAATTCCGAACCGTTAATCCCTGCTGAACCATTCTTCTGTCTCGGAAAGCCATCCCAGGGCTGATCTCAGGCTTATTCCTGCGCATTGGGTCCTTCGAGCTTTGAGAAAATCTCCTCCACCTTTTTGTATCCATAACATCTGACACACTGCTGACTTCACCGGAGTTATGCAAGCGTAATTATTGCTTAATTTTCTGGAATAAAACCATTGAAAAATCTGTGACACAATTCTAAGTTTTTACTTGAGTTTGTGGTCATCCATCACCAAACTTGTCAGTTGTAAATAGCTTCCTGGCCAATTATATTAATTGTACTTTTTAATTACTGTAAGTCGAGAAGTCTAAGTGTGCCCTTTTCTAACTTCACCTTTTATGTCTTCATCTTTTATCTGATTTGAATCATAGCCACCCGTACCAGGAAGGTGATACGCTGCCTCTTTTCCTTGCAGTTATTACAGCTCGTAATGGGAATATTTCCTAACACTGAAAAACTGAAAAGATGTCATCTACAGATAGGATTTGAACAGTATAATGAAATCAGCCGAACATAAGGAATTCTTTGGTAAAATTCAGGTGCCTCCACTGAGCTTCAGGGAAGCAGAAAAACAACCTGGAAACGTCAGCTTTGACATTCAGCTAATTTTCCTCATAAGGCCAATGATGCAACGATGCCTCAACAACATTCATACCACTTAAATGGAGCAATGTTTTATGAAGCACTTCTAATTTAGCATCACTTTGACTCCTTACACACTTTTTCTTTCCTAAACCAAACTACTGAAGATGGTGTTCTTGAATTCAGCTTAAGAAAACCACACGTTAAAGTAGTGCATCAAAACTCACCAAAGAAAGGCTTTCAAACTGGAACTGAGTTCCTTTCTTGTATTCATCTCAGCATGTCTGAAGGCTCTGCGTTTACCAAAGCTTTGTGGGGGTTTCTTATTAATATCATTTTGTACTCAGAGCTCACTGTGTCTGCTGGTTCCATCGCTGATGCATCTGGCAGCACCAGGAGCTGTTTGGGTCCATCTGCACAGGGAAACATTCAGCAGTTCAGGCAGTATTTGTTTCTTCTGTTCCTATGGTACCCATACCGTGGCACATTTGGGAGTCCCTTATTTAGCAGACACATGGTATTCACATCTTGATTAAAAAGAAAAGCAGCTGTAGCTCCTACTTGCTTCATTTTACCTTTTTATAGACTTCAATTTCTAGCAATTATTGATTTACAGTATTCAATGTATTGCAGAGTACTCCATCCCCTGAATTGGCCACAGAAGATATGACAGAGCAGTTCTTTCTGAGCATTAAAACACACACTGACATTAACCAAGAACTCCACTTTTGCCATCTTACTGTCCTCATCTTGCTGCCAACGATGTGTTTCCTACTGACTTAGCGCTGAGGAACCGATGTGGATATTATTTACTTGTGCAGCACTGTAAAAGATTTCTTAATAGAGTCTTAAGTTTAGAGGAAAACAATAAATCGAGGCACCTCGTAAGAAAATATATCAATGTATGCAATGCAAGAACTAGGTGTGAAAAAATGTACGATTGCTCTGTGAGAACACCAATCATTGCTAACCTCCTTTGTACATGGATGCAACTTATTTGTATTTTGCACTTTGTGGTTCTTATGTCTGGGGCTCATTGCAGGTAACGGAGAACTTAATGCTCCTGGGAGATGAATGGCATTCATCGCAGTGGGCTCATTCACACAATAGTAAGTTTGCTGCATTGTGCTTTGCATTTTGTTTTGTTTCCATATGATATTTATTCCTGTAATTATTGCCTTTGCTGGAGCACTGCATTCAGTCAGCTCCTGGCAGCTTAGTTCAGTGTCACTGAAAACGTACAAAGACTTCTCAGCTTCTATTTCCAGGCTGCGGTTTCTTTAAAGCTGATAGAGCACAGAATGTCTGAGAAAAGGGTGCTGTGTGCATTTGGGATGAAGGAGCGTGGTTTGAAGCCCATCCGTGCGTATATGGCTCCGTGTCTGTGATTTCACGTGTATGACCACTACTGGTTCTTCGAGGTGTTACACTGCAAAGTTGCATTCATCACATTTAATAGCCCGGTGTGCTTTTATTAGAGATGTTGAGCTCTTTAGAATTAAACAAGGATCAGATATAGGGAAGAAGGACAATTATTTCCAAACAACAGCAGATGATCAGAAGTTTTAAAGTACTTTAAAACATGTTTTATCTCTAATGGTGCTGTTATTGTGCTTGCTCATGAGTTGTGGGTGATAACGTGATTATCATCTGCCCACCTGATCACATGCACATTTGTGATGCTTGCAAGAAGAAACATTGTCTAGCTGGTGATTGTCACAGGCACAGATCCCAAGAGGCTGTTTCCTAGACAACAGAGTTGTGGTACATCCACAAACTGTGCACTGTTGTGTATCTGCACTTGTGTCCAACACCTGATGGCAGCTGCTGCTCCCACTGACGATACGGACAAGATGCAACTGTTTGTATAGCCAGAAAGAAACTCTTTGATCAGTGCAAGCCAAAGAAGCTGTTGTTTCGTAGGTATGTGTTATATATTTCTCATACCATGTTCCTGGCTCCTAACTTTGCTTGGATAAAAATGTGGTGTTAGTGAAATACCATTTTTAGCCTTTCTAGGTTTCCTGATGCAAACTTACCGGCACAGGCAGCACAGTGCTGTGAGCTGTGTTTGTGTAGGAGCTGACCAGAGCAAAAGTGTTTGTTAGTGTGTCAGAAGTGAGCAAAGGGAGCCAGTGTGACTGACTGCTAAGCTCGGCTGTTCTGCAGGCCAGGCATCCATTCAGAATGCTGACAGTCATTGCAAGTAATGAACGATTGACAGAGATTTGCTGCCTTGTGAGAGGATGTGCTGCTGTTCTGCTCCTTTGATGTCACCCATACAGAGGGATTGAATGGCTCTCTGCAAAACATGTTGAAGTAATTTATGTAATCTAGTAAATAATCTTGATGTGTGAGTAATTTGACTGTTTTATTGAGTAAATGGAAACACCACTATGGAGGCATTCCAGACCCAAACTCCCTCCTTCCCACAAATAAATCTCAGATGGCTTTCACAAGATCACATGCTATTTTAGAGCCCAGAAATGATTTTTGGAACCAGACTAAATGTGTCTGAGAAGGAAATGAAGGTCATTTTGAAACAGGAAATAAATGTACAATAGTATTGTTAAGAAACTGCATCCCTTTTTCTGACCCTGTATCACCACACTTCAGAACAGGGCCTACACTCATACAAAGCTTGATGTGGTAGACAAATGATACGTGTTAAGAAGCTCCAGAAGGAACCCCTGTGATACGATCCCTACTGGAAAACAGTTTCTGGATCTGCATATGAATCTGTGGAACAGAGTTCCTTCTGGTGTCAGTCCTAAGAGCAAAGTTTATTTCTCCCTTTTTTATGTTATAGACACTCTTCCTGTTGTGTCATCTTTTATTTCCCCAAAAGACAAGAAAAGCTGTGTGAGACACACTTGTGTGCTGCGGTTTGTGCTTCAGTGCATTTCATTTCTGCAAAAATACATATACATGTCTGCATATACAGAGTACAGAGAATGACACTGCATGCGTCTGGGTTTGATGCTGCTGAGTGAGCAACTCACTTTTCTGTGCTTTATTTCCATTGCATAGGTTTACATGGGATTGAAATTCCTGGCATAAAAAGGTGTTTGGAAACTTTCTGGCCAGACAACAAGAGGTTCTGAACCCTGGGAGTCTGACGGGATTCCTGCAGCCTGTGTCTCACATCTCTGCTTCTCATCGTGGTCAAGGAAAACACTGAAGGTGAATACACAAAGATGCTGGAAGATTGTTATTTATATACACTTCATCTGAAAACTTGTTTCTTCTAATTCTCTTGCTACAGTACTGATAGACACAATGAAGATTTGGACACGTGTTTACTGCTCTTTCGTGTTTCCTGTGTCAGAAATCAGACTGCCCATCACCATCCTTTCATCCTTTCCCTGGCGGTACAGAACACCAGTGCTGGCGGTGCAGCAGGTTGCTGTGGTGTAGAACACTGCTGCATGACTGCAGGGCCACTCGGGCTGTACTTTCGAAAATGATTTAAACCAGCCTAAGATCATTCTGTTGTCAGAGGGAGTGTTTGTGGCTGTATGTGTCTGCCTCCCCATTTTTGGCTTCCATCAGTTACGTAGCTGTAACCAGCAGTATCAGCAGATAGTCAGCTCTTCTTTGGAGGTTTCAGTGTCTGCCAAATGAACCAGGCTTTACCTAGAGGAAATCTATAAAAGGAACCTCTCTTATTATTATTATCTGGGGATGTTTTATTGCTGTTATGTTTTCACTCATAGTTTTAAAGTACTGGAAAAGCACTGAATGCATCTTTCTGTTATGTTACCAGCAAGGAATTTCTGTTACATCCCATCTCAACATGGAAGTGGGGGAACAGTTCATTTCTGCAGAAAATCATTCTTTGGATTTAAGGCTGGGGAGCCTTCTGAGAGCGCTTGGGGTGAGAAGCAGAGAGATCTGCCCCCTTCCACAGGGCAGTGCTTAGAGATGTGGGCACGTGGAGGTGAGTTTCCTTGTGAGGAGGTAAGTCCTTTCCTCTGACGAAGTCTTCATGTGGAGAACCTTACGGAAATTGAGCCCCCTCTTGTGGATTTTCCATACAGAATGTGCAAATCAAGGCATCCTTTCTTCTGAATAGTAGTATATAGACCTGTTTATTTGCCCTGACAGCTGGTCTGTTTACTGCTGTTCCGTCTCTTCTTAGGTGGTGATAG
Organism: Bambusicola thoracicus; assembly: GCA_002909625.1. Taxonomy (NCBI): domain Eukaryota; kingdom Metazoa; phylum Chordata; class Aves; order Galliformes; family Phasianidae; genus Bambusicola; species Bambusicola thoracicus. Next base: position 1,666 of record PPHD01012974.1, on the reverse strand, counting down.
CTATTCATCTCAGCATAATGACAATGTGTAAAATGATGATCTGTCAAAATTCTGATTTGCATTTCATGCACAGCGTGGCACCATCGGTACCAGAACGTGGGGAGTGAGGGGAGAGGGATTTGCTGGTATTTCTATTGTCCAGTTCTTCTTCATGTGAGGGAAAACGAGCACAGAGAATATCTTATTCTCCGGGCTAGCTGAGAACATACGGAAAGCAATGCGGACTCCTGGCTGTCTCACACTGGTCTGTGGTTTATTTGGGGTTGAAGTGAGTTGCATGGTACCAACAGACACTGAGTCAGTGCCAGTGCAGGAAGAACAAACGCCATTGGAATACTGCTGAACGTCAGCTTAAAAACCAAACCGTTATCCCACAGTTCCTCTGAAGGGAAAGAGGGGGCTGCTTACCTCTGGATCACCTGGATGCTAATCTGTGGGTACTCAGAGCTCAGTTCTAACCTGGCAGTCCTCGTTTGCAACAACGTTTGCAACAGCGTTTGCAGAGCGTTGCACGTTGTGGGGCGGCGACATTTCCCATTCCTGTCTCCTTGTAACCCCAATCAGAAATCCAGAACGATCAAAATGACCCCAACAGAACTGAGAGGAATTGGTCCCCACCCACACCGAGCTGCTGCTGCGCTTCCCTTCTGAACGACTGCGCCCTGTAGGGATTGGTGCATCCCGTTCAGACGGAGATGTCCAAAGGAGGCGCCGAGGAGGCGATTCCCAGCGCGCCCAGCACAGATCGGTGCTCTACAGCCGTTCTTTTAGAAGCGCGTGCAGAAGAACTGCCCAACGGTCCCGGCCTCGTGCTGAGTTCAGTGCTGGTGGTGGAACACAGCTTAAAGGTTGGGCATTCATTAAGGGTTGTATAATGAAAGTAATTTAAGCCGTATGTCTGGAAAAGAAAACATCGCTAATGTGGGTTTGCTGCCACTGCAACTGCCGGGCTGGGAGAGTGGGAGCGCGGCTGCCCGGCACAGAGGAGTGCTTAAGGATTCCCTTAAGGATGCGTGGAGGAGCGGCGCAGGGCAGGGCGGTCACTGCCGGCCGTGGGAGCGCTCCGTAACAGGGAAAGCAGCGGCCGCAGTTTTGTAACCGGCGGTTATAAAATCTCTCGCGGGCGGCCCACGCGCTTACAAAACGCAGCGCGCCGTTACCAAACAGCGCCGCCGCGCGGCTCCGCTGCGCCCCCCGGCGGCGAAACTGAGCGGGGCGGGGCCGCCTTCAGCCGCTGAGTTCCGGTCGGGCCAAAGCGGCGGCGTCTGCGAAACGCGCGCTGCGGGGAGCCGCGGCGGCACATCCGAAATGCTTTAAGATGCACCCCGAAGTCAGTTCTCCGTTAACCATTACTGAGTTGTACTCTCGCGTCACGCCTCGAATCGCGGGGCGAACGGTTCAAGAAACGCGGCAGCCGCCGCCCTGCCCGCCGCGGTCGGCGAGACGGGAAAAGTCGCTTCAAAGCCGCGGAGCCGTCGCAATGGCGGCGCCCGGGGCGCCCCCGCGGTTCCACGTGGTGCCGGCGGCGCGCGCTGGGGGCGGCTCCGGACGCGGCGGCGACCACGCGCTGCGCAGCCGCACCGAGCGGGACACGGGGCGGCGCCTGACGCCCTCCGCGCGACTCCCAAGGGCTCCGCGACCTCCGCGTCACCGCCGCGCCGCGCGG
>PPHD01012973.1:0-17652 GCA_002909625.1 Bambusicola thoracicus | reverse complement strand
TTTTTTTTTTTTTTTGACAGTTTGCCCTTTATTCTTTCAGAAAAGTTTCACTTCTTCAGAATAAAATCTGGATTAGCAGAAACTGTAACATAAATGCAGAGAGATGGAAAATGGGAGAGAGATGCTGCCAGACTTGCACAGACTTGCAACTGTAAATGTATTAAGATAATAAAAAAATATATTGATAATACTAAATATCTTTAACTATGACAAATTAAGTATATTGTAACATTAGAAATAACTGTGTAAATAGAATAATTGTAATTTTTGGAAGGATATTCTTCATTTGTAATTTACTTTTGAAAGTCCATATATACCTTCTTGAGTAAGAAACTCAGCACACTCTTAAATATACTAGTATTCTTCAATAGTGCTTCAGTAATATTTTAATCATGGCACATTGAAAGGATCTTGTGTCAGCCCCAGTGCATTCCTACAAATTAGTATTAGGAATGGACTAAAAATGAATGACTCTCCCAACCTTTTACATATCAGACGATGGATTTCTAGGAGCAGTAATGAAAGCTTGAAGTCCTTATGACAAATCTATTTTTATAAATAAAGATTAATATATTCTTAGAATTACTTATGGAACTCATTTTATTAGATTTTGTCTGAATTAGAAATAATATTGGCTGGAGAAAAAGTTAAAAACAAATTGTGTGTGTGTGTGTGTGTGAGAGAGAGAAAAACTTCTTGAGCTTCATTTTGTGCAATTATATTTTGTCACTTTCATGCAAAGTGAAACTCAAAATCTTTCCAAAAATCCTTATGCTCTTTCTCCCCACAAAATCATAATGAATTCTGCAATAGCCAGTGGGATAAGGTCTCTTTTCCAGTATGAGAGAGTCTGCTTTAAGTCCCCAGTTTGCATGATTGTGAACAAAGACTTGAAACTTGGATTTCTTGTACTTCAAGCGTTAAGTCACGATGCTATTGTGCTACTCTTTCTTAGTTGCATCCAAATTTCCATCAAGGAGCTGTGAGAACCACCTAATCTAATATGTACAACACACATTTAAACATTTGTGGAAAATTTCATTTCTCATAAAAAGCAAACATCAATAACTACTCTCAGTCTGAAAGTACATTTTTTATATTTACAGTGGCACAGTTATGTACACAGCTAGGTCTGGAATCTAAAGTATGTTTGCTATTTGTACACACTGACTTCAGACTGAATTTTTTGATTTCCAGAAAATGTAGCCTTTACATCACTATTGGTTTTTGTGACTCACTTTGAGGAGCATCACTTAAATGCTTTGACCATGTTCCTTTAATGCTTTCATATGTCTCCATTTCTCAGAACTAACTCCAGTTTTAGATAAAGAAGTGATATTGTTAAATTCATGGAATTGAAAATGATGGAAACATTAATTTTCCTATAATTATATTTTTCCTTTATGATTGGCTAAACAAATAGTCAGTTGTTGTGAATCTATTTATCCCTATGGAGTGTATAACTGTACAGCTATTCTGATTTCCTTGTTCCTACAATGCTATATTCCTTGGACTTATTTTTCTACGTGAATGTTACTGTCAGTCTCAGAACTCAAAATTACGGGCAGAGAGAGTGTTGCAGTGAAGAACTTTTGTTAGCAGCCCTTGCCTCATAGAAGAAATCCTGACAACATATTTGGGAGTATTTTTACCACGCATTTGTGAACCAGAAGTATTCATTGTATCCAAAATTAGGAAAAAAAAACAAAAAAACAACCATACAGTAATTTATATTTATTATTATAAACTAGATAGAGTGATAATGCAGAAGCTACAGGATGGTAACTCCTGATAGAATAGCACTGATGCAATGCAATTCTTATGGTTTCGTGAGAAAATGTAGCAATTTTGTAGGTAGTGCTGTAGAATGCTTAAAAAAATATGACATTATGGAGGAGAGGAGATGTGACAAGGGCTTGGTCAAATGAAGACTGTTGTCCATTCAGGGATTCATCAGTGTACTTCTGAATCACAATACTTCCTTTGTCTTTTCCCAAAGCTGCAGCAATTTACAATATAGCTGGGTCCTAATGAGGAATCAACAAACTTGTTTTCCTAAGAAAATAGATATGCAAACAGTGCTTTTATAAGAAAGTCAAAGAAAATCAAATACTGATTTAGAGAAGGTTGGACAGAGCACAGGAAGTATAGAAGCTTCTGACAGGTACAGTTGGAATAGAAAAAAAGTGGAATAGAATTTGCAGACTCCAGGAGGCAATTAAGAGAAACCAAAATACTGGCATTCAGTTCTTGATGGAAGACAATTCGGGTTCTCTATTTTTATTCCGAAGGTCAATCTCTCAAATGCATTCCATATTTAGTGAGATTTAGTAATACGAGAAATTTATGGCTTGTATTGCAAATTGTAGATACAATTCTCTGTACTAGTAATCCTACTACTATCAAAAGGATTACTTGCATAAGAGTCCATGAACAGACATAGATTTTGAGGAAGTGTTACAGAACTTTAAACATATTAATTTAATAGTTTTTGTTTCCAACAACAACATATTAGAACTAATGATGTCTAAAGAAGATGTGGTTAGTACTGAATAAATCCATTACATTCCAGTACATCATCCCCTAAAATTTTGTTGCTCCAACATTGTTTCTGTTTGTTGTGTTTGTTTGTTCTTTTTGTTTTTTAAAGTATATGTTGTTTTTTTTTTTTAAGTATATAAAGTATTACCGTCTCAATTCATTAATAGCAACTTGTTGTGATTTATAAACTTCAATTCTATAGTAAACAGGAACTGTGGTTAATACCATCACCCCCAGTTGAAGCTCAAGTCCATAAAATCAGTCAGGACTCAGTGATATTCTTTTTTTTTTTTTTTTTTTTTTTCTTTTCCTTGGTTCATATTGGAAAACAATTTCCTTGGGTATTTCAGAAGTGCTACTAGAAAAAAGTAAATACAACACTTTTACACAAAATATGGGCAAATTTAATAGTTTGGATAGCAGAAACTGTTAGGATGTGGCATCATATACTTCTGTTGATTTCATCCACATGACAAAATTTCTAGGAGCACACATGGGTTTGTAAAGACTAAACAGTGGTCTGTGCCCTGCAGGCAGTTTCATCACAAGTAATGGTCTATATATTTAACAACCACATGTCCTGAGAAAGACTACAGGTTACCCATAAAGTATTGCATATTTGTACTTCAGGCATTATTATTATAGAGAATTTTACTGCTATTTCTTCCAGCATCCAGTTCATCTACTAAAAGTATGCTTATTGTTGAAATCTTACATTACCAATTCCATATGACATGGACAGTTTCATTTTGTCTACTCATAGTTTATAATTTCTTTGCCCACAGTCTGGTGAGAGAAAGGATAGGAGTTCATGGTAGTGAAAAATAAACATGAACAAGTTTTCTTTCTTTTAACTTTTTTTTTTACTGTCAGAATTTTCAAGCAATCCAACAGAAAAATATTTTTTTTGTTTAAATTTAAATTATGTGGAAGAAATAAATATTCAGGAAATTCAAATTTCTTCACAGAAACAGGCTGCAATCTCCTAGCTACAGTGGGAAAGATGTTTGCGTCTGTCCCCGTGTTTCTTTTTCTTTGACTGGTTTTCTTTCTTTTTTTTTTTTTTTTTTTTTTTCTTTTCTTTCTTTTTTTTCAAATGTCAAATGACAAATGAATAGGTAGCAAGGATTAAATGAAATTACCATGTATACAGCACAAGTAATTTATAACAATCAAGATCTCCATAGGTACACAGAAAATGAAGAATTATAGGGAAAAATCTACAGTGTGAAAAGGTAGCATTAGTGTCATGGAAAGATTAGGTAGTTAATAGTTTTTTAGCAGCAAAGTGCTACCTTTGTAAAGTTCTCAGTTTCATTAATCTAGTCTGTGACAGAGAGGATTTTGAGCAGCAAGAGACCTCTATGAAGAATGTGTAGACTGTTACTGTTCTGCCATTACTGCTGAGGCACTGTTGGGTTATCACACTATGTCTCTTTCATCTTTTTATGATCTTTACATGCCCTATAGCTACTGCTGCACTACATTTAATCATCTTTAACAGCTTGAATGTCAAAAAGTTAAATAGTTTTAACTATCTTTTTTTCATTTTAACCATATGAAATTTAACAGCACCTGTACTGAGCTCATTAATGCTATTGGCAGATTTTGTGCCATCGTCCGCCAATGTCTTCACCATTCTTATGATCATGTGATACATTTATGTACTATTAAACCAATGGAAAGAACCATGATCTTTGACACCATTCTGCCATCTAACTTGTCTTCCACTAATTACTCTGATATTCCTGCGCTCACTATAACTAAAGAGAGAACAGCTAGTAATATGTAGTCCACCATCTAAAGCTAATGTCTCAGATTTATTTTTTTTTTCAGAATTATTTATCTATTGTTTCATCTATGTGAAAAGCTCAATTCAGAGTTCATTCCCACTTCTGGCCTATTTGCAATTCAATTGTTATCACTGATGTTCAAGAAAGATGAGATCAAATTGTAATACATGATCAGAGGAATGGAAAATAACTCTTACGCAAAGGGTCTAACAGAATGCAACTCCTCTTCAAAGAGCAGAAGTAAGCAAAGATATATTTTATAATTCACTGAGGATGAGACAACTCGTTAAAATAAGGACAACTCTGAGGAAATCTGCAAAATTTCTAAAAGTAATGTCAGTTCCTTGGAGATCGTCAAAAGCCTCTTGGGCATGGTCCTGGACAACCTGCTCTGGGGACCTCAAACATGCAGGGGAAGAGGTTTACTCAGATGACTTCCTGATGGTCCATCCACTCTTAATCATCTGTGAATCTGTGAACATGAACAAAGGATCTCATTCAGGCCACTGTGTTTTCAGAAAATTAGATCTAGCTTTCAGAAGGAAAGCACATTATCGGTCACTAAATGCACTATTATTTGACTGGAATTTTTCAGTGTTAAGTTCATTCTCAATTAGTAGTTATCATAGCTTTCTACTTCCACCATTAGTGAACCAGTTATAAGTTCAAAGTAAAATCAAGTTATTTTCTAAAAAAAAATCAAGAAACAAGTTCATGTTTTAAGTTTCACAATGCATTAACTGCTTTGATGCAGTGCTCATTTTTTCTACATCAAGATTCAAATTAATTAAAAAGTATTTAATGGGAAAGGGTCAGTTTTGTTCTCTTTTGAAAACTGTTTTTAATTGCGCTATTCTTTTTGAATCATTAAGGTGTTCTATTGCAGCATTTTTGAATGAGTTAACTTATCAAGAAATTGTTGTGAGTTTTTAAATAAAATAGTATGAAAAGATACCTTAAATATTTTCAAAGATATTGTCTAAAATATTTACATTTTGAGTTGTTTAACTTGTTTTTGTTGCAGAAAAATTGCAGATAAATTGCATTTATTCTATATTTTCCTACGGTCTTTTCATCCTTTTTTTAGTCGATTTTTTTTTAATCCAGAAATTCTAAGGAGCAGGAGATGGCATTTCCCTGCCAAGCATTCACTGCCTCTGAAATATCTATTCTGCCTAAGATGATTTTTTCCCATCTATGTATTTATGTTAGGCACTATAATGACCTACAGTTCACTTGCACAACATAATCAAAATCAACCAGGTTTATAATCTTATACTTAGACTGGGTTCCATGATAAAATGAAAAGAAATACTGCTCTCAGTAGAAGCAGATTATTATGTAGCCATTGAAAAAAAAAAAGGTGGTTACCAGACATCATCTGACTACATCAATACGAAATTGATCCTTTTACTTTCAGACTGTTTCCAGAGCAAATAGTAACAATATTCTTCACAAATGTTTACACATAGCTTTTACTTGCTTGAAATGAAACAAAAAGAACACAACATCCTATCATTCATGAGAGAGCATCTGGAAGTTTTTCGGGCAATTTAATTTCTAAACAGAAATAATCTATGCATATCTATCTATCTGGTTCTAGAAATACTAAATTTGTTCAGCGCGCTAGAGCTACACTTTAGCTTGTTTAGATATTCTAATTTATAAATTATTTATTTGGCTAGTAGTGTCCTTTGCAATAGATTTCTCATGGATATAGAACCTTATATGAGCAGGCACTTCTGTCATGGAATCATAGAATCATGGAATCATAGAATGGCATAGATTGGAGAGAACCTTAAAAATCATGTGGTTCCAACCCACCCGGTGTGGTCTGGTTGCCACCCACTAGATCAGGCTGCCCAGGATCCCATCCAACCTGACAACGAGCACCTCCTGGGATGGGGCATCCAAAACCTCTGTAATATGTCTACGCCAGTAGAATCTCATGTTTGCCTTAGTTTAAAGATTATGCTTTTGGCTGAAGCCTAAAAAAAGAATAAAATAATCCTACTCTACCATGCATGGTGCACACGTACTGTGCCATAAAATAAAAAATATTTTGAATCACGTCCCTTTAATTAATGCCCTGGGGTTAGGGATACTGTTTGAATTTAGAGTGTGACAAATGGGAAACTAGAATTTTTTCTCTTTTCCATTCTTCTATCTGAAAGACGCATACTTTTCTGGTGAAATTACAAGCCTTTTTTTTTTTTTTTTTGTTCCTGTAAAAGTCTACTTGTGCTTTTAGAAATCTCCCACTTTTATTGACAGCTACTTGTTGTATAACAGCATGTTCACAACAAGAAAATGAGTAATTTCTGAAGTAATTCCTGGCTAGAGGGACCATCTTGCTTGAAATCAAGAGATTTGTTTTCACTATTAAGCAAAAGTACTTTACACCAAATACCTCCCTACATCAGCTTAATGAATTTTGAATTTTGATGGAGCTCCTTCAAGAAGTAAATATGACAAGTGATTATTAATTAATTTTATTTTGGCTAGAGCAATTACAGTGTGCTCATAATTTGTCTGCAAATACGTGAAGAATTGTCACAAGTAGCATTAGAGATACTTCTGAAACCAGAAAAGTATACTGCTTAAGAAATAAGTATTGCAAGACCCCATCGCTAGTGCAGATTAATGTCTCCACTGCATATTTCTTTAAAAAAATATATAGATATAGATGAGTGGGATGCTCCAAAATATCTAGTTAGTATTATCTACCTATAATTTCACTGTTACTTGGCAGACTTTGTGCCCTTTGAAGCATGCTTTGTCCTCTGTAGCATGTGATCTGGTGCTAATTAATGATTACATATTGATCCTGGAGAGACGGGTTTAGCAGGATTGCTCTGTGCATTAAACTTTCAATTGATTTTAAACAGAATGATTTCCAAAGTAATTCAACACTGGTTTATTCATGATTCCACATGAACCATGTAGATCATTATTTTTATTTGTCTGTGAAAGGTGAGATCTGATGCACCGGTCTTGCCATGATTCAAATATTCCCCCAACAGTGCTTCTTTAAGCTATATTTCTGGTAATAGAGATTCTTAGCCAACAGCTGTATCCTAAACTAAACTGAAATAACTTTCTTGTGCCACAGATGGAAGACACGGAAACAGCTAAAAGAAAAAATGGAGCAAATACCAGTAAAAATTACATAGAATAGAGTTTCAATAGGAAATGAATACATTTCTCCATTAAGTGTTTTGAAACATATATTTTTAATTGTTTATAAAGGAGTATAAAGTTATTTATACAAATACTTTTCATATAGTTACCATGTAAATGCTTGGTAGAGGTTGGATTTATGAAGTACTAAAAATAGTTCTGTTATAGCAGATCAAAAGTCTCAGGAGGAAACTGAGTCCACCTAAGTGTACCCTAAGATAAGTATTTCTGTAAAAGTTTCAAATTCAGGATACTTTCAAAATAATGTCTAAAATACAAGTAATTTCATGTGTGAATGTATGGAAATACATTGCTAAAGAAGAAAGTCTTGAGTCTTACAACTGTATCATGCCATCATTAAAAACTGCATATACTACATAATTTATGGTTACTGTTTTGTTGACATGTAAGTATCTTGTGATAATATCAAATCTACATTTATACAGAAATAGACCTGCATAAAATGCATATTGTTACTTCCTATGCTGTAGCCCTGAGGCTGCCATCATCATCACTTGTGTTTCCTTGCCTTGTTCAGGACCACAATTCAGCAAATTCCAAATCCATGACTCTGCAGAACTTCTGTCTTGTTTCTGTATTCTGAGTTCATTAACCACACTAAAAGATACCCCAGTCTTCGGTGTCCAATGTAAAGGAATACTGAGGGCAGTGATTCATTCACAGATGCAGGAAGTAATCATGATAACATTTGTTTGAAGAGTGAACTGAGTCATATGCTTATCCATATTTATAATGATGACAGAAAATAAGCTCTATATCTGTACAAACAAGGTCTGACATGTATGGAAGAACACACACACAGATTATCCTGGTCACTGAAAACACTGATGTTATTATGAACCCGGGCCCTATAAATGTTAAAATTTTCTACGGTCCTTCAAAGTGATCTAGTATGCCTACCTTTTAAGCATGATAAACATGGCAACACTAACAAAACTGTACTCTACAGGCTTCCACTGACAAGAAGATGAGATGGGACTACGTGGACATACATGACACTCTCACAGAGCATATCCATACTACTTATTGACTAAAGACAAACATTTCATGGAAAAAAAGAACAGCTTTGAAAAAGATAAAGCAAACAAGCAAATTACGTTGACTTTTTCACATCACTTCACACTGTAAGCACTGAATTTAAACAGCTTGTTTTGTTTCATATGAGTGACTTCATTCCTTTCATGTACTAATTCAGCTAGATAAAGCAGCTTCATGTGGCTATGAGCTCTAGAATATCTTGCCAGTCCTCCAAGGGCAACAGATTTTTGGTCAGATTTTTCAGCAAATGAGATTCCCCTGTCATATTTTGGCTTTTACTTTTTCCCTCTGAAGATAATTATACTTGTTGGAAGTCTTGCTAGCAAAATAGTATCTTATAAGATTTGTACAGGCATTATAATAACATGCCATCAGATTTATCTAGACATTTATAACACATTCATAAATTATCTAATGCCATTTTAGCAACCCTTCAGATGAATCTTTTAGTTTCACTGGAATATATCTCTAAGGGTGCTTGAGAACATGAATAAGGAATCACAAGTAGGCTTCACTAAATATAACAACTGTCAGATAAATTGTATGGTTAGTAGCATACTGGTGCAGGAGTAGAAGACAAGTTAAGAAATACCACCGAATGATTAGCAGTTTATATACTATATTATTTACTGCTTGTTCCACGGTTTTTTAAAAATACGTTTACTGAAGAAAAACAGCCACAAATGTGAAAGTCAGTATTGTGTTTGGTTTCTTTGTTTGTTTGTTTGTTTTTTTTTTGCCTGTATGTGCATGGGTGCAAATTGTTAAATGTGCTATAGTCCTAGACAGACGTTTGATCCATGAAAATCCAGTGTCTCAGTATCTCCAGGATTTGGGTCCTCAGTGGCATAACATTAAATAGTTTTGAAGTCTTTTCTGTTTACAAAAAATAGCTTGGAGGTGGAATCCTATTCTAATAAAATACATTATTAGCAGCATGTAGAAAATAAGCAGTGTTTCTGCTGCTGCTAACATGCTCTGATCTGTCCCTAGCTTGCTAATGGAGTGCTTCCTTCATACTTCTTCTGCTGGCACTAATCATTCTCTGCTCATTTACAAAACATTTTCTATTTAATATTTCCCTGAAGGACTCAGAGACAAGGAACATGTCATCTTGTTCATAATGTATTATTGCCATTCAGGATTGAGAGAGATTAATTATGCTGAAATTGTTGCCTAATCTTTACTCATCCTGTTTGAACCAATTTCCAACTAAGAGATCAGAAGAGGTGCTGAGTACAAATTGAGCAAGAAACTTTCAGCACTGAAGGTATGCAAAGAGCATGGTTGTTCCTTAGCTTTAGTGCTCCTGAATTCAACATCAAGAAGCCATTCTATGCTTCTATGATTCTATGAAGCCGTTTGTCTGTGTAGTGGGAAGTATTGACTAGTGAGTTGGAAAGATTTTGCCAGGAAATTCCTGGACACTATTACTTTGACAACTAAGATTCATGCATTCTGCAAAGTCTTTGATTTTTCAAACTTGTTTTTAACCCTTCAGACTTTAATAATATTTGTATACATTACAGGAATATTGTTTAGATTATATCATTCTTGCCTTATTTATTTATTTATAAATTTAAAAGCAGCATCGAATATTAGATTGTACTCTTTATATTTCATTGCATATTTTTAACTTTATGATTTCCTGGATGTATTTGATATAATTTTTTTATCGCACACATAAACTGAACTTCAGTCAACAATTTGCAAAATTTAGCTTCCATGTCAGGTGTGATTAGAAATGTATACACATCTCTGAAATCAGTAGAGCCTTTCCCACATGCATTGGCTTTGCAGGCAAAAAAAAGATGAAGTCTTGGCCCAAGCTCTTGATGTGAGTCTGTAGTGCCACAGAGAGCCCCTACAGACCTTATGATACATTTACTCAGAAATCCATTTAGTCATGGATTATTTCCTTTGTTTCCACGTATATCACAGCTAACTATATAATCATGACAATGAGTACTCTGTCCTCATATGGGACTAAGATGCTTTTGTTTGTTTGTTTTTTTCTTTTTATAGTTGTCTGTTGCGTGTATATATATATTTTTAATTTTACAGTCAGACAAAAAAAAAAGAAAAGCTGGTAAAAGCAGCCAGTAGCTGGACATGAAGTACATTTGGCATGTTTGCATTCCTTAGGCTACATGCTAGCAAACATGAACAAACATAGAGTATATGAGAATACAGAGTAGCATTTGAAAGTTATGTATTAAACAAATCTCATTATTTGTATTTATTTAGGTGGTAGCAAACATCTTTTAGCACTGCATGAAATGAGGATACCCACGGCCACAAGCCCTTCTACTTCTAAACTCTAATCCAAAGTACCACAATAGCCTCTGTAAACTGTGAAGCAATATACGTTTTCTTCCAAAGGGAATATCATGATTTAGATGTGCTATATTTTGCAGGTGCCAACAGAATGCAAAAAACTGTCTTTCAGCTCTTTTCTTTACCCACAGTAAATCTCAGATGTCAGCTGCAAGCAATTTTTTGATGGTAATGTTTGTTGGAGGCCATTAGAGGTACAGATGCTGTGTATTTGGCAACATGCATCAGGAAAATCTCAGGTTGGGAATCAGAGGTCCTAGTAATACAAACAGAACCGTAAAATCTCAACTTTCTAAGGATTTACTGACAGTAGATTATTGTCAGCTTTAAATATTAATCTAATAAAATCACAAGACAAATCAACTCATATGTTTAAGTGTCTATTTGGGGAAATTATTGCAGTGTTTGTTGTATACAGATGAAGAAACAAGGATACTGAAATGGTTATACAGGATTATTTTTTTTATTGAAACTTAGAACCCAAGTACCTCCTAGCTTCAGATTTTGATGAAACAGCTAACTCTTTACAAATCAGTCAGCTCACCAAGAGAAATAGAGGTAAGTCAGATAGCCCCATGAAGAGAAATAAGAAGCGCGTATTATGCTTTGTAAATATCACCTATGTGTCTAATCACTTGCTTGACGTACCTGCCTGACAAAGAAGAGTCAAATCCCAGAGATCGTGTCAAAGTCATATTAAGGAAACACTGTGAAAGTGGAAAAATGGTCCTGCTTTTTCTAATCAAACTAGTAAAATAAAACTTTGCAGACTCATGTGAAAAAGTACTGTAGAATAAGCTAAACACGAGCCAGACTGCTTGATAACACTTTAGGCGTTTACTTTTTTAAAAGAAACATTGCATTCCCCAGGCTTGAACCTAGGGATGTTGAACTATTATCTGACTTCAAGCCCACACAGGTGAGAGGTTGAATAGCTTGCCAATAATTACAGTAGATTCATCCACTCCCACTGAGTATTTGACATGGCTTCTTAGCCTGTGTCTGACAAACAGCAGCTGGGTCTCTGGTGAGCTTGTGTTCCAGCTGGGAAGTAGCAACCCCAAGCTTACTGGGAAGCAGAAGCTCCCAGCTTCAGCTATCTCTCAGCAGAGCTTATTCCCTGCAGCCAGATGGTTTAGCTTAACAAACAGTGCAGTCAGATATCAGTTGCAGGTTGGAGGCAATGGTTGTATTGACTGTCCTGCTGAGACTGGAGTCTGCTTATATAAGTTTTCCTTTCAGTATAGATTGTTTTCTTCGTTGTTTTGTTCTAAGTAGCTGGCAGTGGAATGAGTTAGAATGGAAAATGTGCCTAACTGTACTACTACTTTTTTCCTGTGCTTGATCCCTCCAGGAAAAAAGCTCCAGGTGGAAAACGGTCTTCTAAGTTGCTAGCTTGCAGCTAGAATGTATATGAGCTCTGCAGATACTTATTCTCTTTGCTCAGTCTCTAATTCCTAGCTAAAACTGGTGCATTGCTGTACCAGTGCTATTCCTCTCTTTGTTTCAATGAGTTGTCCTTTGCTATGTTTTAGGGGCCAGTGGCTAAGCAGCATTACTAGCTTATAAAAGTAAGGAAAATTAAGGTAAGAGGTAATGCATAGAAGCATTTCTGTTGTAACAATGGAATATTAACAAAGAATTGTTAATATGTAAGAAAGGAGAACAGGCATTTATTGTTTAACATCCATTTCTGAGCCAGGTGGATCCTTGGGGGGGTAAACTTTAATCTGTGGAAAACAAATAAACAAAACTGGATGTGTATTAGAAAAGTTCATGAGAATTTTACTTCCCTCCTCTCCCTTTTACTCAGGCAATTCCTGGAGTGTAAAAGCTTTTGGATATTAGCACAAAATTAGGAAGTGGGAAAGAGGTATATTCACTGAGTTTGGAATGAAGGAAATGGGGGAAAAAGTCCATATTTTTCCTTACTAAAAGAATCCTGCTTTGCAGAACTTGCATGTAGCATGCTTCCATTCATAACAGATGCTAATTATAGTAGGAATAAAGGAGAAATAAACTGCAACTGAGAAACTTCTAATCTGCATTCAGTGCAGTTAGCTGTGTTGAACACAGATGCATGTAACAAGACTGTCATGGTGACTTAGTCGCTCAGTACCATCCAAGAAGAAGGGGATCAAGAAACACCTGAGATGGATATTACTGCCAAAAAATGGTGAATTTTATATCAAATTCTGAGATGACAGACGGGGAGACAACTGTTTTCTTTTCTGCCTGTGCAAATGCATCCCTAAGGGAAAGAAGATACTTCTGCATCCTGGGTCCTATGAAACTTCAAGTAAATTCAAGGATTTACTCTACTGGCGTGCATGTGTCCTTGTGTGAAAATTATCTTATTTCAGTTCATAGCAAACGTTACTCAACAGTTTTTACTATGAATATTTGACTGTTGGATTAAGAGTTTAAAAAAAATTCTCTTTCATCAAATGAAGTGACCAGACAAATCCCTTAAGTCTAACTTCACTGTTACTGGGACTGGGCTTTTCCTTCTGTATGGTAATAAATAATAAAACACAGTATAATACAGGAAGAGGTAGACAAGTGAGAGAGAAGAAAAGCAAGCAAAGATGCATCCTGCCAAACAGAGGTAATTTATAAAAGGTCAGAGAAAAAATGTAAACATTCAGAGGTAGATAGTAGAACAGAATAATTAATCAGGATAAAGTAGAATTAAGGTAAAATCTTACTTTCACTGGGAGACTGGCTCAGCACATAATCCAGTGATGCCATTTCTGGATAATATAGAGGATATAGGAAAAGATAACAGACTGGGTGTAAAGAAGGTAAGATTAAGGCAAGATTTCTTTTTTTTTTTTTTTTTTTTTTTTTCCTCTGGGGTATGTTCGTGATATGAAAGATAACTGCACTCAGATACGCCCTGAAGATGGCTTGTCTAGTTTTCTGGGTGGTTTTTTGTTTGTTTTGTTTTGTTTGGAATGTGGACACTGCTGTTAGATGCCATTATATGACAGTGTGCATGTAGGACAATTTTTTTTTCCCTTATCTTACTATCTCCTGTCTTTTAACAATAATCTGTGAATTTTGAGCTCATGGTGATTTTTGTTGTCGGTATTTTATAATTGTATATAGAATAGAAAAGAAGTCTGCAAGTATGTTTGAATTTCTTTTTAGTTATCTTGCCTCTGCTTTTCAAAGAATTTTAGATCAGTCTGATGCTATCTTGAAATACTCTGACATCTTGAACAGTATAACTCCAAAGAACCTAGCATTTGCAGGATAGACTATATGAAAAACCAATATGAAGTTCAGAACCAATCATAAATGATCATGATTTATTGCACCACATCCAAAGCAGATAACCACTAAATCCATAACTCATTGTAACAGCATCATAGTCAAGCCTGACAAAAAGTCATCATATTCATACTTTGGTAGTTGAGATGAGTAATTTATTGATTCTAAAAAATAATGTACTGTAAAGATACACAGAGGGCTGTAGAACAATAAAAATCTGCTTTTTGTATACAGGTCCATGCACTGAAAAAAGCATCCCTCAGAAAGCCCCCGTGAATGTATTAAGGATATACAGTATCCTGATATTCTAAGCAATCTTACTTGCCATAACATTTTAAGGCACTAACTTTTAATAATAATACCACTGAAAATCTTCCTTTGTCAGTGGTCCAAGCTAGAACACTTTATCCTCCCTGACTTTATACTAAGTTTACCTTCATAGGTTACAAGTAATCTACTAAAGCTTTACACTCATAAAAGCAAGCTCACCTCATCTCCTCAAGTACCTGTTAAGTTTTATTGATCATATGTATAATTTGTAGAGTGTTTACAGAATGTTATTAATAATAAATGATCAGTAGCTTAGTTCCAAAAAGAAAGATCATGTCTTGTATCTCATTCCATCTTGAGATGGGAACAATTTATCTTCAGTCTACTTACTTGAGTAATATGCTGAATTGGTGTAATGGATAGAAGAGTCTAACATTTGGAAAGACTTTTGTACTGCAAGCTAGCAACTTTAAGAAAGGAATACAAACTGATTCTTATAGAATGTAGGAAAACAAAGGGAAATTAGTTAAGAAAATGGCATTTCAAGAAATGGAATAAATTTCAATGAGTTCAATTAGAAAATAATATTTCAGTTGTGCTTACATGTCATTAGGACAGGAGAAGTCTTAAAAACAATTTGTGCTTGATTATCTTGCTGAAATCAAGATGACTTCTTGCTACAAGATTACTTGAAACATTTACTAAAGATTAGAATTTCTAGCCATAAAGTCCTGATTGATTTAACAATTGAGAAGTCTTCTCAAATATAAGCTGTGCTCATTAGTGTGGTTTATAAGCGCATTTCATTATTTTCATTTGGATCCTTTTTTTTCTCCATCTAAAAATCTCATACGTTCTTATTCTGAATTGGTAGCAGCTGTCTTTCACTCCGGAGATGGATATATTTTGTTGATTTATATAAATAGATCATTTTTTAAAATCTGTTGTAAGTAACAGATTAAAAAACTTGATGCTTATGACAATAAAATGCAACTATTGGCCTGTTACATTCCTTGACTTCTAGGATATCTTTCAGAATTTCAGGAAGTGAAAATTTACCGTATGAACATGTGTATCTCTTAGTATTTTCTTCAATGTTTTAAATACATAAACAAAAAAGAATAAATATTTTCTCCTTGAATAAAATTTTAAGGAGAAAAAAAATATATATATATTTGGTAACCTTAGAAAAAAAAAATAGCTGAGAAAAAGGGTAGTCTCATTGCTTTTTCTTTACAAAAAGATTCTTCACATTCAAGGCAAAGAGTAAAATGAAAGTTAGACTTCCAGAAGATAGAGGCACTGATATTAGCCTCATAAGTGGTGGAAGAATTTATATTCTCATATCACAAAATCAGAGAATGGTTTGGATTGGAAGGGACTTCAAGGATCACCAAGTTCCAACCCCTCCACCGCAGACAGGGTTGCCAGCTGCTGGATCAAGTATTAGATCAGATTGCCTAGGGGCCTATCCATCCTGGTCTTAAAATACTTCTGAGACAGAGCATCCAAAACCCCTCTGGGCAACCTGTTCCAGCACCTCACCGCTCTCGTAAGCAAAGAACTCCTCTGATATCTAATCTAAATCTCCCTTCCTGTAGTTTAAAACCATTCCCCCTGGTCTAGTCACTACCCATGCTAAAACTTGATTTCCCTCGTGTTTATAAATTCCCTTTAAGTATTGGAATGTCGCAATGAGGTCTCCCCACAGCCTTCTCTTCTCCAGGCTGAACATTCCCCGTTCCTTCAGTCTGTCCTCATAGACTGCTTCAAGTGCTTCAACCCTTGGATCATATTTGTGTCCCTCCTCTGGACCCTCTCCAAAAGCTCCACATCTTTCCTGAGTTGGGGACCCCAGGCTTGGACACAGTACTCCAGCTGAGGCCTCATGAGGGCAGAGCAGAGGGTGATAATCACCTCCCTCATACTGATGGCCACCTTTCTTCTTTGTGTTACATTCTGAATTAAAATGGAAATACTTTTCAGCACAATTGTTTATAACCTATCTTAATTTTTCTGTAGCTAATAAATTGAAAGACTTTTCAAGTGAAAGAATAAGTACAAATTTTTATCATTAAAAAAGTGTTATGTGATTTAGATAATGCTCTGTTAAGTGTAGCACTACTTAAACAATGTACACATGACAGCATAGAAAAAAAATAAATCAAGAAATGATGTAGATCATTATGGTCATTTATTTTCCTTAAGTTTAATGTGTTACATAGGATATGATAAAAATGTGTAGATGAAATCTTGGTAAGGATTTAAAAAACAATTATAAACAGTTTGTAGCATTCTAGGAGCATAAGTGAATTTCAAACTTTGCAAGGTTGAGCAAACAGACTGTATATAAATCTAAACAACAGTCTGAATGGCTGACTTTGTTGTGGTTTTTTTTAAGTGCTGCAAATTCTCAGCTTCATCTGAACTCAGTGACATAAAAGATGAGAGCTGCATAAGAAAGGACCATTATACAGGTTCTTTGTTAGCAGCCTTCCAGTGTCATGGTAAGTGACATTTCATCATTTAGAAAGAATTCAATGTATAACATTACAGGCTGGCTCAAATTAGGTATGGATACTATTGACACTTGGAGATAAGATGGCCAGCAACAAAACTAGGCTTTTTTATTATGCTAATTGTCTTCAACTCAAAAATAGCAAGGCTATGGGAATGCTTTGGAGAGATATCCAATCAATCCACATTATAAACATATATCTAAGTGTTTTGTTTTGTATTTATCCTGCTTAAAAAACCATATCCTATTACTTATTCAATCTCTTTGCTCCCACGTGCTTTATGAACAGTTTTAAGGATTAAGACTAATGAGTGATTATAAAGATACAAAGAGTTACCATTGGTTGAACTGAATGTATCACTTTAAAATTATAGCATTAATTCTAGGTAATAATAAACATCTTTACTTAAGATTAGAGGTTCATCATGTTAAGTGCTTTGTGTAACTGAAGAATCAAAAAGTTTATCATCTCATATGAAATAACCCACAGAGTAAAAGTAGAGATTGTGAGGCAGGGTAGTTTGAAGCATAAGATGCAGTTTGTCTAAAACTTGTTCTTTTTTTTCTGAACAGATAATACAGATAATAACATTTTATTGTTAGTTAGGAGCTCAATCTCTCTTAGATATCTGAAAAAGTGGGGGCTGAGGGGTCAGCTAACACCTTCAGTTCCATTCA
>PPHD01012972.1:0-17653 GCA_002909625.1 Bambusicola thoracicus | reverse complement strand
GGAAAACAGTTGTAAAGATTAATCAAAACATTCTGCAACAGTTATATCTGAAACATTTCAACTCAGTTTCGTCTTTTATTTTTCATTTTTATAGATGCATTTATATTCTACTATTAAAAGTCTATTTTAAAAAGTAATAAAAACTTTGACAGTTAAAATATACTTTTTTCCCCCCAAATTCAATGACGCTCTCTTTCTAAGAGATAGTTTCAATAAATCATGATTTTTTTTTTTGAAATTGAAAAACCCCACGTGAAACTTGGAGATCGTTTCCACTTATAATATTTCTTTCAGAATTCACTATACAGTACTACTAAGAGATGCAAAGAAAGAACTTTTTTTCTGGCTGACACCATAAGGAGAGTTGTAATCTAAACCTAATAATGGGAGGACCTGTTTGAGAGTATAGAGGTGTTAAAGAGAGTTTGTGAGAAATTAGAGGGTTGGGCAGTCACCAACTGCATGAATTTCAACAACAGCAAGTGCCAAATTTTGCATCTGTGATGGGGAAATTCTAACTATATGTTCAGGCTGTGTGTGAGAAGCTAGAGGGCAGCCCTGTGGAAAGGGATCAGGGAATGCTGGTGAATGGCAAGTAGAATAAGAGCCAGTAGTGTGCCCTGTCAGCCAAGAGGATCAACTGCACCCTGGGTCACATCAGGCACAGCATTGCTTGCCAATCAAGGGAAGAGACTTTCCAGTTCTGATCTGTACTGGTATGCTCTAACTTCAGGCACTGCATGCAGTTTGGGGTGTAATATAAAAAAGACATAGAATTAGTAGACACAATCCAGAGAAGGGTGTTAAAGATGATGAAGAGCCTATGGAGGAAGAGCAGCTGAATTCACTTGATTTGATTAGTCCAGAGCAGAGGAGCTGAGGGGAGGACTCATGGAGGCTGCAGCTCCTCGCAGTGAGCAGAGGGGTAGCGCTGAGCCCTTCTCTCTGGTAACAGCGACGGGGCCAGAGGGAGCGACATGGAGCTGTGTCAGGGGAGGGTCACATTAGGTATTTGGAAATGCTTATTCACCAGAGGGAGCTCGAGCACTGGAACAGGCTTGCTACAGCAGTGGTCATTGTCCCAAGACTGATAGAGTTCTACAAGCATTTGAACACCATTCTCAGACATAAGGTTTGAATTTTGGGTGGTCCTCTGTGGAGCCAGAAGTAGGACTCAACGGTCTTTGCGGGTCCCTTCCAACTCAGGAAAATCTATGATTCTGTGCTTCTATTACCTTCTGTGATGAAATGACTGGCCTGGTAGATGATGGCAGAGTAGTTTATATTGTCTAATCACACTTCAGTGAGGCTTTTGAAACTATCTACTACAAGTTCTCCATAGGGGGGCTGCTGATTGACAGTCTGTATGAATGGACTGTGGGATGGATTGAAATTTGCTGAACATCTGGGCCTAGGGGGTGGTGATCAGTGGAACAAAGCATTGTTGGAGACCGGTAACTAGTAATGTACATCAGGGATGAATACTGGTATTCATCCTTAACATCTTCCATAATGATCTGAATGATTTTATGTAATGATCTGCTGATGACACAAAACTTGGGGGAGTGGCAGATAAACCAGAGAGTTGTGCTGCAATCCAGAGGTACCTTAATGGGCTCAAGAAATAGGCTTACAGGAGCATCATGTATTTTCAGCATGGAGAAGAACAAAGTCCTGCAGCTGGGGAGGATCAACCCCAGCACCAAGACATGCTGGGGAAAACGTGCATGGAAAGTGGCTTTGCAGAAGAAGACTCAAAAGTCACCTGTACATGGTTCTGGGTGGCCATCCTAGAGCAGGGATTGGACCAGATGACCTCTAGAAGTCCCTTCCAATTTGTACCACTCAGTGATTCTGTGACCTCATTAAATTGAATATGTAATATTTACGTGGACACCAGCTGTCTCCCACAAATGTGAGTGTAATATGCATGAATTATACACAGATAACAAGTTTTTTTTCCAGTGGCATAATTATTACCATTTAATTATATAAAGAATGTCCTAAAAACTGGTGCTTACTTCCTGCTATGTGTGGCCAGAGGAGCTTATTGATATACTACTTTGCAAGGCAATTTATGTTTGTTCTCTGTAATCCTTCAGCACACTTATTTGATCTTTCTGACAGGAATTATTTTTTCAGCATGCCAGAAAGTGACCCTTGTAAAGAAATCTGCATATTCACAGTATACTTCACGATTGTCAGCATTCCTTTGAAAGCCTTTGCGTATCAAAGCCTGTGATTTAAAGAAATTTATATAGCCACCTAGCCTTTCTCATTTAGTAGCAAGAAATAAAAAGGTAAACAGGGGAGCCTAGTCTCACCAGTGCCATCACTTTCCTAAAACATCTCTTCAAGCTGAGCCATACGATTATTTATGACATGTAAAAGAGAGTTTTTAAGTTCCTGAAGAGCACATTCTAAACTCTCAGAGTGAGGCGTGCTTCCCACTTCCAAATCCTTTGACGTTTTCAACAGTAATATATATATGACTGCTCCGTATTGAAATAAGAATGAAGAGAATACACTGTCCCATGCTGTTCTTCAGACAGCAGCCAATTATCCAGACAGGGAGACACAGAACTTCTAATAACACAGTGAACAAGACCTAACTATCCTTTGCAGCTTGATTAACAAAACACTTTTTGACATTAGAAATGATTTCTCCTTTGATTTTAAGAGTTTCATGATTTCTAACTGTCTGTAAGATATCATATATTTTTCCAGCCTCTAAGATAGGGCAATATTATTGTTCCCTTTTTCAAATAGAGAACTGGAGCAAGGAGACGTAAATGGCCCATACCAGACAGTTGTATCAATCTAGGGCTGTGACCATGTATGCTGCCTGCATGATGTGCCCCAGGGAGTCATACCCACTCCCTGAGACATTTGAAGCAAAGTGCTTTGGTTCATTTTTTTCCCCTCTTAGGCTCTCTTTAAAGTGAGGTAGCCATCTCTTCATGGGTGTGGTTCCTAGCTTACAGTTAAAGCACTATCTAGCTCCAGTGCCCCACTCTCACAAGGCTCTGTACTTCCTATGCAACTAAATGATCTTTCTGAATGAGTTTTTAGTGTTTTAGATTATACTCAGAGTGCATTAGTTTATTAAGTTACCACAGCCACTAAGGCCTGTTGAGGAACAGAAGAAATAAAACAGGCCGAGGATTCCGATAACCCTATGAATACAAGGTGCAGGTCTGCCCAAGGAGTACAAGATGTTCATTATTCAGTGACAATCCCCCATGATAAGACAAGAAAAGAAACTTCATCCTCAGATGTGGACTGAACAGTGATATTGCTGAAATGGAATGTAGCACTCAGTATGGAATGCATGGGGAAGAACATTTTAGCATGATCTAAAACTTGTGGTTTATTTTTAAGAGACTGCAATATGCAAGGCTCGTTATAGGACGCTTAAAGAAAGATTAACTCAGTACTCTGCTCAGACTCATCCATGGCTGTTACCACGAAACTCCTAGGACTGAGAAGAAGGATAAAATCAAAAATTCAAATTATTGATAAAGCTCCAAAAAGTGAAAACATTATTCTTTTATATCATTAGTATTTTTAATTTGATTTTAGTGTGTGCAATAATAAAGTAATTTTTCATGTCAAGAAGTACTGTTGCCAGAAAATTAACTATGCTACAGAAAACTGAGAAAATTTCAGAACTTTGACGCTGTTAAGTGAAACACTCAGAGCTGATCCTTTAGAGAAGTACTCCGATTTTAATTAAATTATTATTTTTTTTTTTGTACAAAAATTAGAGGAAACTGAGCTCAATTTTTATTCATGTAAAATTAACAAAGCGAGGAATTGGAAGTGAATGTATATATGAAAAATTTTACTGTTTATTTTAAGGTTAAATACAGTTCCCATTTTCTTCTCTGTTCAGTTGGGAGTTTGACATGTAAACAATGTAGTTTGACAATGCAAAGAAATAGAATTGAAATTGACAGCTTTTAAGAAAACAATTTTGAAACACAGCAACTTTCATGTCATGTCACAGTGATTTATTTCAGTATTTATCCATAGTAGCCTTTTAGTGTGTAACTGTTGAATTTTAGAGTTCTTTGGTTGAACTAGGGAATTCTTCAGTACTTCACCTTCCTGGTACATTGTAGAAAAGAAAGAATTTAAGGATCTGGCAAGACTTATTTTCCACTGACCTCCCAGTGTAGACTTATTTGAGCTTCTATTTATTTTTAGTGAAGCAGGCAAGACAAATGATTTAATTATGAATTATGTAACTACGCTGTTCATTCTCAGAAGATTAAACTCCTTGTGCAGGAGACAATTAGAAAATTGACTGAAAGTTTTCAGTGAGTTGCCTGCATTGCACTTTGTGTCAGGCAGAGAAAACGGTCATCATTCTTTATTGTTGCAGTCCCTTGACAATCTAATCCAGGACTGGCACTATTGCTCTCCATTGCAGTTTTAATTCACCTCTTACAGTGTTATCTATATATTGAAAGTTGCAACTAGGAGTTGTTTCATTATGATTTTTCCAGAATTTGGCTGCAGTCCAAGTCAGTAAAATGATATTGATGGGGAAATTTTAGATTTGAAGTGTCTAGATTTAGTCTTAGAAATACTTGACCTGAAAATAATGCATTTTATACAAAGTCAGTTTAACTCTGATGTAACTTCTGGCATGATTAGCTTGACAGCGAATATGGTTTTGAATGTGCTAGATAGAGTTCTCATTCCACAATACAATGAAAGTTATTCTGGCATAAAATGCAATTAAGAGTCTTATTCTTGTTCATTATTTACTCAGTTCCTTCTTGCATCACAGTTTCATTACTTTTTTTTCCTGTTCTTTCAATGTTTACCTGCACTCTGTGTCTTTTAAGGAAAAAAAAGACTCAAAATTCTGTTCCTGTGGTTTTTTGTTTTGTTTTTTTTTTTAATTTCTGTTTCTCTCATTCCTCATCTCCTTGTCTTCATTACCCACTTTCTTTTCTACTGCATCTGTAGTTGATAAATGAAATAAAGTAAAAGAAAAAAAGAAGGCTTCAAGGATATCTATACATATAGCTAACTTGTGCTTTGCAAGAATGCTGTAAACTTATTGTCACTTGCATTTCCTTAAAAAAAGGAAACACAATTAAATGGAAAAAAGAATATGAAAGAAGTTAAACAGGACATAAAAACAAAAACAATTTAATTCCTATTCTGAGGTATGTTTTAGTATGTACCTTTACGTGTATGTTATGGTTTAACCTGACAGATAGATGAACACCACACACACATTTTTTTCTTTCCATCTCTGCTCCTCACCTGGTCCCCCTTTAGGAGACCAAATTGAAAACTGCCAGAAAATATGGATTGAGATAAGTACAGTTAAATAATGCAGGAGAAAAAAATGAAAGAAAAACAATAACCAAAACAAACAATATAAAAATCAACAAAAAGAATAAACAAAACAAGTGAAGAACAGGGCAAGTGCTCATCACCATCTGACTTATGCTCAGCCAGTCCCCATGTGACAGCAGGCCCCCATCCAACTCCCTTCAGTTTTACTCTAAAACACCATACAGCACAGCCTTCTTACTAACAGGGCAATATAATAAGCTGAAAAGTCCTTGTCTTGGCCTTTAGACAAACAAATGCTATGAAAATGAATCATATAGCTAAAAAATATACAGCATGTATGCAATGCCACTTGCTCAAAAAATTAGACCTATAAATGAATGAATTACAAATTTATATACAATTTGTAAGCATTCACTTTCCTTTAATGCATTATACCAATTAAACCAATAATAAATTATTACATAAGCGCACACAGTTTAGTATAGCTCCCCGAAAGCCAAAAAATATAGAATAAAACTTCCTCATAGATCTCATTATTCTGTAGGTACGCCCTTGAAATAAGCTGATGTGCTCACCATCAGAAATATCTGGAGATGTTAGAATTGTTGTTAATGCTTTTATTCTTAAAGTCCATTGCAGGATTTTTTTTAAATCATTTTTTATTTTTTAATAGCCATAGGGTTGTTCATTTTTTCATAAGTTACTAGACCATTCACAGAATGAAGTGGAATTTCCTGAAACATTGGTTTTGCTTTTGCAGAGATTATGAAGATCAGACAAAGTATGTCAGGAATGCTTGCTGTTTGGAAATACAGAGACCACAGGGTCTAATTTTGAAATCAAGAATTTACTGATGATCATTGCTAAGAATTACCTTGATTTATAGTTCTAGTTCAAATCTCTGTTTAATCTTGAAAGATGATAAAATACTTTTTATTTTAATTTTTCCTAAAACACACTTAAGATAGTTTTGCATAGATGTGCTTAATCAATACTAGAATATTGTAGGGGAGTTTATAACATTAGGCAGCTAAAACGCAGGCTTAACCTCCACCTTTATGATTTCCTTATCTTTTTCCCCTATAGAAAGTAAAGGTTTTTTTTATTTTTTAGCTTGGAATCTATTTTTTTTTTTTTTATACGGCTTTGTTCTTTCCAAGTCTTGATTGACTTCTGAAATTCTAGGATGCTTTAATAACAGAGAACTATAATATCAGAGCAGCAATCAATACAGAGCACTGTGGGCTTTCAACATGCCTCCTCAGATAATTTTAATATAACCTCTATGGTTACTAGGTCTTGTAAAGCAGAAACTTCAATGTGAAAATCAGCCTTGTACTTTCTCTTCTTTACTTTAGCGTAAGTTGCTTGAATGACTACTCTTCTACACACAAAGAAAAAAAAAATTCTGCTAAGAGATTTTAGGTGATAACAAGCAATTTGCAAGATAACAAGCTATTTGCAAGTAGGCCAAGAGTAATATACAGAAAGAAGAATTTAACACACCCAACTGCTAAAGGGGACCACTAGCAATAAAGCATTCCTACTCAGAAAGTAGCCCAGGTCCAAGAGACACTCTACCTTCTCTGGTTGGCCCTTATATGAGCCCAGGGTGGTTCCACAGGTGAAAGAAATTTGCCTGTGTTTCCTGGGCCAGCCACACTCCTTCGCTAGGTGCTCAGTTGCTGTGACCTCAGAGTTCCCCTACAACTACTTATTCAGTCAGAAACACTTGCTGCCCATTTGGCCTTTTTTTATTCATGTTTTTCCTTTTGCACTGAATAAGTAAGGAAAAGAAGGCCTAGAATGAGCTATTGGATGCTTTTTTGTTGTTGTTTCTCTCTTCTTCCAGTTTCTTAAAAAGTAAATATAAATTGGTTTCCCTGCACATTTATGGAGATTTTACAGACAATTCAGATTAGCAGAAGATTTTTGAATTGTCAATTGCTTCAGTATTAAGTAGACCCTTTTAATCGCTTAGATCAAAGTAAATTAATTCTGACTGTACTAAGGTCAAATGCTTCATCCCTAGGTAATAATACAAACTATCTTCTTAGTGTAACCTGGTCTGCTTCAAAATTTTTTCATTGTTGTGGTGCATTTTCATGTTTGAATGTGGCTAACCATCTGTACAGCATCGGAATTGATTGAGTAGCCCTATGTGTCTGGCACTGAAACAGAATAACTACATATCCCATAAGATAAAGCTTCCGTAGTCAGGAAGAGAGTGAGATGAGGGAATATCATTTCACTCACCGAAGCTTTAACTTCTAAGTAATATGAAAAATCTCTCTTTCAGCCATGAGGAAGAAACCAATTTTTACCAGAATGCATGATTTCAATATATGATTTTAATAGACCTCATGTTTTCTGAGTTTCAATTTATTAGAGGTGTTTATCCAATTGAGCAGCCTAATTGTTTGAGCTCCCAAAGCAATCAACAGCCAAAACTTTTTTTCTTTGCATTGACATTATGGTGGAATTAGGCAATTAGGTTATCAGAATCACAATGGCTTACCCTAACATTGACTATTCAAAAAAAGATAACACTTAAATTGGGAACATAAAATGAGCTGCATTAAGTTTTCAACAGCTTAGCCCATTCTCATGAACAGAAAGAAAGATCTTTAATATGGGGAACGTTTATGTCAACAATCTTCACTGAAATTTATGGCAGACAGTGATATAGTCCAAATTAATAGAAAATGCTGATAAGATGCATATTTGAACTGTTATCTAAGTAGATCACTGGCATGGGTTGGAGGAAAAGAGAAACGGAGCCATGTTTTTAAGCTTTTATTTTTAAGCTGAAAATCTCAAAGTTTTGCTCAAGTAATCTTGTGTAAAAGCTGAAACATAATTTTAATGTAGACACTCAAACATCTTCCATAGTCAGTATACCCTACTTGCTCTTGAGTCTTGTTTCATGACTAGCTCATGCTGAACCAGGGTGGTGCACACAATGACAGAAATAAGCCTGCCTGCTTTTTTGTCTGAAGTCATATTTCCTTTGTTCTGTAAGCATTGGTTATTGTAGTGCTTTGAAAGGCATGGGAACAATACATCCATTGACTCCAACTGCTTTCAGAACAATGAGAAAAATATTTCTGAAGTGATTTACAGCAAACTCAGCTTCTTATTATTCTATTCCATAAAATATTCTCATAAAATTCAGCTATTTCAGTTCTATTGAAGCTCTTCAGTATACAAATATAGATGAGTTTTACAGAAGGATTAACACTATAGCCTCAAGTATCCTTTGATGTTCATTTGTGTGTTTCTGGAGTTACTGTACAATCTCAGATTATCCAGAAGCTTGTACTGCGGTCAAAATGGGCTCAGGATTACAAAGGAATGGCAGTTTGGGCTCTTTTGTTTGTAAGCTGTTTTCTCATTATGAACAAATAATTTATTTTTCTCTTTCTTGAGCAACATCTAGAGAAAATGGGAGTTTGGATGACTTGAATTATTTCTGTTCATTTACTTTGCATGTGTCCTTCCTCTTAATGCAATATATTAAAACAAAATGAAAGAAAAATTGGTATATCATGTCAGACACTCAGTATTGTTTTAAAGAAACCTTGACCATTTTATACAAATTAAGATTATAGCCTACTGTAATTCCATCTTGAATCTCTCTCCAGAAGAATGGTTGAGAGTCCTTTTTATTCCCTCTTGAAACAGTGCACATGAGTTTTTGATGAAGAGATTTTGGAAGACAGAAGGAGTTTTTGTGTAGAACAGCAGTTAAGACATCAAATACCTTCTTTAACATTAACATCCTCTGTTAACATTTTATCTGCCATATTTCATTCTGTAATACATTTCTGAGATACACATCCCTTCTAATATTTACTCTCCATATTTTAAAGTTCAGTGTAATTTGTTCCTAATGATTCCACGTCTTCTACATAACAATCTATATACTCATAAGTATATGATGACTGCTCCAAAAGTAATGCCTCATATTCTATTTTATTGGTAGTATGGTAGTAGAGTTTAAACTTTCCTGCCAAATTTCCATTCAGTGTGACAGATGGCAGCAGAGGGGCAGTCTGACAAAATGGTTTCTGACATGGAAGTGTGTATGAAGCAAAGGAGTGTCACTGAATTCCTCCATGTGGAAACAGTTGTGCCCATTGACATCCATCAGCATTTGTTGAATGTTTATGGAGACCTATCAGTGGATGTGAGTACAGTGAGATGGTGAGTGGTGCAGTTCAGCAATGGTGACGTCATAGCATGTGTGAAACAGTTGGCCAACCCCACTGGTTCAGATTTTTGCAAGTCTGACATACAAGCTCTTGTCCATTACTGGCAAAAATGCATAGCTAATGGTGTTGACTATGTTGAAAAACAATGTTTTGTAGCTGAGAACTTGCTCTATCAAATTGTGCTACTGTGCTCTTTGTATCTGTTGTAGTTTTGATGGAAATAAATAGGAGACATTAGTTTCAGAGCATCTGTATATGTTATGACATCTATTACTTTTGTCATTACCAATATTTTTCATATATTTTAATGTATAATAATTAGTAACTATATCTACATTACTTAATGAGGCGATTCCCAGGATTCAGAATAAAGTACTCACAACCCTTTCAGTGTATAGATAACTTTAGAAATTAATGTGCAAACACACTCTTCAGGTTCAGTTTCTTTCTGTCCCTTTTAAACTCTAACTGGAATATTTAACTTCTCATTTTACTATGATATCTGCAATTTTAATTATATTGCTTAAATGATATTCCATACATGTTATGCTGTATAGTGTTAGCCACAGTTTTCTTCAGCCTTGTAATTCACCTTACAGGTGACTCGTTCATGGTTTTTTTTTTTTTAATGAAATGACTTCATTACATACATTGATATATGCAGAATTCAACTGAAGTAGAATTAGAAAACAGTAAATGTTTTCCTTTCCTCTGCCATCCATTTTCCCTTTTTCTTGCCTTACCTTGCTCCTGTTGACTTAGTCATATTACCCTTTGAGATGGCACCATTTCTTATCACATGTCCATCTTTTCAACGTTTTGAACAGTGTTTATTTCCGGGAAATGAAATTTAATATAAAATAACATACCTGAAGAACAACAACGTACACAGTTTTTGCCCTGTTGTCTCTTTTCTCGTTTATGTCTCTGACTCTATCCCTTTAAAAATATATATATATATATTGTTTTTTATATGCATGAGCCTTCTTAAAGCTAAGGCAATTTTCTCTACAAATGATTGGTTTTGTCAGTATTAGCCTCAGGTTCTAAATGTCCACATACAATGTGATGGGTAGATTAGATCAGAAACTGATCGGAATTTAATTTAAACTCCATAACAAGGAGTGAATGATGTTTTGAATCTATTTCATCCAAGTTGTTTGTTCTTTTCTATTCTACTGAATTTATCCAAAGAAAATCTTAAGATTTTCTCCCTTTTGGGGGCTATTTTTTAATGCATTATTATGCAGGCTTATTATGCCTCAAGCCATTGTTCCAAAATATTTGGTTACAGATGACCTGTGACTTTCTCTCCTTTAGAATTCTGGAAGACTTTATTCTCTGAAATTAGCCTGAACTTTGTCATTCAATCTCTAGAGGAAGTAAGAAAAGCTGTATAGCTTTTCAGCTTTCAACAGCATTTGGGGAGATCTGCACTGAGAAAATTGCACTTGAGAAGATTAAATGGGCATTTTCTTTCATCTGATGCAATAATGAACTTTTTTTTTTTAAATGACTCCTTTTGTTGCAAGAAATAGTTCAAAGGTTAAAGAGGAGATTTTAGGAGAACAGCAACTTCATTGTCAATCCTGGTGCATTATAGCTAAAACTAATCATGTTATTTAAGGTCATTCATTGATAAAGGCTCCATAAAGGTCATGTAATTTTAAATATTCGTCAGTGTTCTGGCTGTCCTACAAGTCCCAAAATCACAAAGGCAAAAAGCCCAACAGCAAGAAAACAGGACTTCTAGGTTATTTCCCATGGCAAGTAACCTGCTACAGACCTGTGAAAGAATGGCTGCACATTTAATATCTTGCTGGCTTTCACAGCCATTTCAAATCCATGGTTTTGAAGTTCTGGGATTTCTGGGTACTGCTGTACTTACCAGATGTTTTGATGTCATTTCATGACTCCCTTTTGGAGTTGTCATGTTTATTAGCTGACACTCATCATCCTGTACTGGCTGTTCTTGAAGCCAGAGAACATAAACTTCACTGGAAAGCAATTTCCAATAGTATTTTAGACAGTCAACTCTGCTACTTCCAGAGTTCATTCTTTTTAAACTGTTTCCTTAATCTACTCTTTCAGCAAAGACAAATTATCTGTCTGTTTCTTTTCAAATAGCCTGCAGATTCCAGGATGAAGAAACCAGTAAACTACTGAAGCAAAAAGACTGTTAGACTGGAAAGACTTTGCAAGTAATGAGACACTTTTTAATCGCAGCTGTGCCATGTTAGATTTTAAACATTACACGACACCACTTTGTTGTGGTTCTGTCTGCTAAACTTGCATAGGAAATAAAAGCTGGCCATAAAAGACTGTTTGAAAGATATTGTCTACAAATAAAATAGCTCTAAATGAAAAAATATTTTTCAAAGATTATCAAATCTGGAAGTGTTAGCTATGAGTCAGGAAAATCTCTTACATTGAGATTTTGTGTTTAACAAAAAACAGCTTCTAACTTTTTGGTTGTATGTTTTTCTTAGTTGTCTATGATAGAATTTATCTATCCAGTTTTGATGTACTGATCATAAAAGAGAATTCTCATATTTGGATGCTTTTCCAAAGCTGCATTATAATGAGACAGTATAGCTCAGTTTTCATATACTTAGGGGCCGAACAATGAGATGATAAGAATTTCTGGGAAAAAAAAAAAGAAACAAATTGTGTTTAGTTATTAAGATAGCAGGATATATAATTTCAGTAAAAGCCACAGGGAAAAACAAACAAACAACCAGCCCTCCTAACAAACAAACAAACAAAAACCTTGATTAATATTTGTGCAAAATTCATGTTAGGATTATCTAAATAGTTGTACATAGGTTAGCATAAAAAGAAACAAAAATATGACACACACAAAAAAAAAACCCTTATGGAATATCAATTACACAGCAGCAAGAAGAATGCTTCTTCATAAAAAAGAAGGCCCTTCTTATAAAAAGCTTGATATTATACTTATTTTAAAGATAAATTTCTGTTACGAAATTTCTTGCACCCTCTTGATAAGTTTCTTTCCAACACTCATCTGATAAAGAGTTATTTACATAAGCTTTTGAAATAGTTTCAAACAGATTGTTATTTCTCTTTTTTTCCATTGCTTGCTTGTTTTCTTTCAAACAAAATATACACTTATTTTATAGTCATAACCTTCTTGTCATTTTCAAAGATTAGGCTCAATTAAAATTGATTTATAATTCCTTATTGTCTTCCTCTTTTACCTTTTATGGCAACACAGTGTAGCATCAAAATAAACATAAGATCTTCCAAAATCATTCTGAGGACTGCAGCAAAACAATACATTTGCTTGTAAACACTTTCCTTAGCTAGGTTTGAAGATGGGCTGGAGAGATAATATGGTCTATATACTAAGAAATAGTTATGGTAGACTACAGCAGCAGTCCCTGAGCATGTTGCAGGTTGTTAAAATTGTATTCTGCTAATGAAGAATTTTAATGGTAGCTACTCAAGAGTGAGGGTTTATTATTAACATACATTATTGCTACTTTTAAGGATGAGAAGTCTCAAGATAATCTAAAATGATTTAGGCATAAGCAGGATCTTCCTGTCATGATTCTTGTGGTGGTGAGAAATTATTTTTTTCTGTATAGACACTATATGATGTAAACACAAATATAGATATGACATTCATAAAGTGAGACCTCTGAAACTGTTCCGATTTGACAAAAGTCATCTGGGTATTTTGCACTTTCACACCTCTCAGACACCTTCACTGGAGAAGTCTGTACTGAAGAAACACCACTATACATTCTTGACACAGTCTGTCTATTATCAGTTTACTAACTAGAAATGTTGATT
Organism: Bambusicola thoracicus; assembly: GCA_002909625.1. Taxonomy (NCBI): domain Eukaryota; kingdom Metazoa; phylum Chordata; class Aves; order Galliformes; family Phasianidae; genus Bambusicola; species Bambusicola thoracicus. The sequence continues at coordinate 4,301 of PPHD01012972.1, read as the reverse complement.
GCATTGTAGAGTAAATTACCTTTTGCTCTTTTCCACCTTCTATCCTTTCCTTGTTTATTTTCAGACTGAGTATAACTAAGGCTAGAGTTCTAACAAGCTCAAATTTCCATTCTAACTTACAGTAAACTCACAGTTTCTATGTAGAACTCCTGAAAGAAAGCAAGTTTGTGGCTTTTTGGTTGTTTTTCTTTCAGCACTGGTCCTTGTCTTTAGCTTTCTATGGTGACCAGTAGCCTTGCAAGAAACCTGGTGTCCTAGACATCTAGACCAGTATGCATTTAAAAGAAGTGATGGCTTCCATGCTGAAAAGATCTTATCCTATGTAACTAAGAGTACAGTAGTTGGAATGTGGCTTGAATATTCAGCAAGACAAAAGAACCTTAGAAAAGCTATTTGAACAGCAATGTAGACATTGTTTCTATTTGATTGACATACATGAAATGTGAGGATAAAATAAACAGAAATTTATACTTCTAGGCATTTACCATTGCAAGAGGGACAATTTAAAATACCAACAAACAAAAAACCCTCAACAGAGTAACTTCTGCCAAATGATCTCAGCCTTGAATTAGAGAAACAAACATTAAAAATTATTTTATCATTCTGTTCAGCCTTTTGCTTTTATTTTATGATTACCACCACTGCCATCAATTGTGACTTTTACTTTCTAATATGTATTTTTTATGCCTTTTCAGTACATCCTTGTAGATCACACAGAACATCTGTTTGCTTGAATCTTCTGTTTCTCCAGGGGTTTTCGCATGCTACGAACTTCCACTATGATTGTGTACAAAAGGACTACCTTGTGTGTAGCCCACTCAAGGATTCTTTCACTTCAGAACATTCTGAATAATAGAGATTATTTTGATTTAACAAAACTGCTTTGAAGATTTAACAAATAAAGTAAATCAAATAGTTTTCAGAAACTAAAGGCATCAAACAGAAGACACCGGATCTTCACATATAAGTTAGTCCAAGTTCTATGGAAGAAGTCTTGCTTAAATAGAGAAAATCAAGATGTATCCATACTGCAAATAAATCCTTTTTGTGTCACTTACAAGTGAATAATATAAACTTATCTTTCAATTATTTATGTCTTACTGCAAAATTTATTTTGAAATTGAATATTGGTCATAAGAAGTAATTGAAGACAGCAGTGTCACATGAAGTTGCTTCAGCATTTCTACTAACTGGCTAACTCAATATCCTTCATATTGGTAAAACTGCATTTCACTTTCTGCCCCTACATGCAGTGTTTCATGGGTCATTTTGATCTCTGTCATTCTAGATATAATCTGTTTTCAAGTTGTTTTGCAGACACTGCATGTATTTCTCAAATTCTCTTTGTTGTGCAGTGTGAATTATTGACATGCCGAAGGCTCACCACAATGGCTATTTCACTCAGAGTAAATAGGTGATTATTTGCTTATGTGTACAGAGAGCAGATTGACAGAAATGGGAGCAACAGGATGAGGATAATGAGATTGTGATGTTAAATCTCAAGACAGAAAACATATGACAGAATGAATGTTAAACATGATAAGTAAAAATGTGTGTAAACAAACAAAACATTTAATGGATTTGAAAAAATCTTCTCATTTATGAAAATTAAAAGCAAAAATATTTTGAAATTTTCAACAATATATTGTTTTATTATGAAATCTAAAATATGGAGCTTATCCTATTTTTTTCTCATGTTCCTGACATTTCATTATTATTTTCCAGAAGGACTGCTGAAACACTTGTAGTCCATAGCAGAATGAATTCTGCTCAACTCTATGTCCTTTTCCCCCTAGTGTCTGCATAATTTTGCACATAAGTATTTAGTGACTTTTTTTTCTAGTTCTCTCCTCTTAATCGCTATTCTGGGAGCAATAGTCTCCTGTGTATCCTTTATCATAACTGTTAGCCCAATATAGAAGATTCAGACACCATTAGGGCAAAAGATGCTATGTTTATTTTCAAATAAGGTGATATCATATGAAATCATTGGTTTTGTTTTTATGCTTATGTTGTGTTTCTCTCATGAGGTAAGTTTCTTTTAAGGTAGCTTTTCAGAGCTACACCTTTCAAACAGTAAAATTCTCACAATAGGAGAAACTGAATAAAGAAGATCTCCTTCAGATTTGGGATCAGAGGGGCAATTGGATACCAGCTAAAACCAGTATCTAAATATGAAGCCTTTAAACACTTTTTCTTCATTTTCTTCATAGTTGCATATAATGATGAAGTTATTTGTCATTCAGTTTGATTGGTGTGCCATCATTTTCAATCATTACCTCTAATACCAAATTGAGATTTTATAATTGCATGTCTTAATGAAATAGTTCTTGTATATTAATCTCTCCTTATTTTCCCTGTCAGTGATGTGCACTAAAACTTGGCAATTTTACTGTCTGATAAACAGAAAGCATGACAAAACACTGTAAACATCTCCTTTCAAAAAGAGCAAGTTTGAGTGGTCTAATTTTACATCTTATAACTGTTTGGGAGATTGTTTTCATTCCAATGATTGACTAGATCAGTAGATGTTTAAAATGCACATTGCTATTTCCACTTTTAACTGTGTACTATCACAAACGAAGTTTGTACAATCCCTGTTTTGAGTGCTGTGTTGACTTACACATAATAGAGTAAGAAATTTTTTATAGTGATTTAATCCCACAGGAAGCATCTTTTACTTTTGAAATAATGCAAATAATATCCTGTGTTGCATTAAATTAGCATGAATCTGATAAAGGGTAAAATCTATCAGCTGTATCATTCTCAATTTCGCTGTTCACTGGCACTGCTAGCAGTTGCAGTAGCAAATTCAGAATGATAAACCTGATGAGAAGGTCCTTTAATTAAAGCTCTAACTATTGTCATATCATGCTAAAAGACTGAGAAAACTATAATAATCCAGTAAATCATTATGTATTCATGTAGATTAAATGAAATATTAAATATGAAAATATTAGCAGTCTTAAAAAAAAACAAAAAAACTCTAAGCAATGTATATTTTTGGCTTTTTTTTAGAACTATTTCTGCATAGATTATATTGACATGTTTTTTGTTTGTTTGTTTAAATTTCATACTTATTTTCATATTAAGAGAAAGATGTACTAAAGGCCATTCTTAGAAGAAACAACAAAACAGAAGCATGGATCACAATTACTGGCCTATTTAGGGAGAAGGTAGTGTCTATATCACAACTAAGTAACATAATGTATGTTGACACACAAGTTTTCTTGACTAATCAGCAAGCTATGTATATTTTTAATGCAGGCCTTATGTTTATAGATTTTAGCTTTGCTGTCTGCCTGGTAGAGAGTATTATACATTCTTCTTCCCAGATTTCAAAATTGCTTTGAGTAGGGGTAAATTAGATTGTCCTTTCCTAATGTCCTAGCTAATGTCCTTTGAAATCTGTACCAGATATACCTTCCAGCCTTTAAAGTTTATGTCCTGGCCTTTTTCTATCTTTTCCCTGCAAAATAAACATCCTGCTCATGGTGAAAATGGTGAAATTCCCTAATGTTCCAAACCTAGAAGGGGAGCATAAATAAGCTCTCCTTTCCTTAAATAACCTTAGTAGATCATGCTGGATATTTACTGAAAAATGCTTTTGTAAATGTAAGTTGTGTTAATAATTTCTCCATCAAGTATCTCTCAGGTATTTGTATTTTAAGCTGTTTTATATGGTCAAAATCCTTTCCTTCTTTTCTCCGTCCTCCACGTTCACTCTATGTCTCTGTTTCACTGAGTACACTTTCATTTATTTTGCTAAAGAAATTGCCTATTTAGGAAGTTTCCTCTTAAACCACCATGACTGCAATAGCTGAGGACTAGACTTGTCTTACATTACCAGCTAATGAGAGAATTAATAATTGTAGAATCATAAAATGGTTTGGGCTGGAAGGGATCTTAAAGATATCTAGTTCCGACTCTGCTTGTGATAGGGTTGCCAAATAATATGATGGACAATAAATAATATGGTGGACAGATGAGATCTGAATTTTTTATTAACATGTATTAACATGGTAATCCATACTTCAACAACTGAATAACTCAGCAGAATAAGAAGGGAGTCCTAGAAAATGTACAGCTCACTAGGACATTTAAAGTGAAATGCAGGAATTTAGAATCAGAATTAAATGAATAAAGTCCAATCAAAAATCCCACTAAAAATCCCCAAATCCTCATCTTCAGTTACTTGATCTTGACATTATTTGAAGAACTGTGCTTAGGTTGAACACATATGGCAGACAGAGACTTGGTCTTTGCTTCTGAGTTACAACTATTATATTCAATTACTGTTT
>PPHD01012971.1:6406-17653 GCA_002909625.1 Bambusicola thoracicus | reverse complement strand
CGGGCGAGGCGGGCGGCGGCGCCGAAGGGGCGGCGGAGAACCGCCGGGGAAAGCATGGCGGCGGCGGGAGGCGGGGCGGCGAGGGGCTGTCAGCGCGCTGCCCGCGGGGGTGGGACCGGAGGGAGTGGCGGCCGCGCGGAGACAAAGCCCGCCGCAAGGAAGTGTGGTGCTATGCCGTGTGGTGTGGTGTCGGTGTGCGTGCGTGCGGGGAAGGGTAAACCTCGCTTCGTGGGTTGGAGGGCATTCAAAGCCCACCCAGCCCCAACCCCGTGCTGTGGGCATAGCTGTCCCCTGCCAGCTCAGGCTGCCCAGGGCCCCATCCAACCTGGCCTTGAGCACCTCCAGGGATGGGGCACCACAGCTTCTGTGGGGTCTCACCGCCCTCTGAGTAAAGAATTTTGCCTAACATCTAACCTAAATCTCCTCTCTTTTAGTTCAAAGCCGTTCCCTCTTGGCTTTCTATTGCTGTGCTTCCACAAGTCTCCGTGCTACGTGCTGCCCGTCACCTCGCTGGCTCTGCTGCTGGGTGAGCAAGCAGTCAGTGGTTTCCTGGTGTACACACAAGGCAGCATTCCTGCATGAAATGTACCCTCTCAGTCTGTTCCCATTAGGCCTGAACATGTAAATAGCCTCTTGTTTCCATCTCCCCAGCTGTTCCATATGAAAATCTGAGTAACAGCTTACCAAGCTCAACATTCTCCTCCAGGATTTTCCTTGCCACTTTGTATTCCTCACCTCACCTAAACAATTTGTATTGTTTGTAAACATTTACTCAGTGACAACCGGTGCCATCTCTGCCATTACACCAAAGAGAGTCATGGTTGCGTTCTTTGCACATGGGGATGTGTTTAAGCCACAGTTGTTTGTGTTCAGGTGCCCTACCAGGCAGTGAATGGGCAACGAGAAGCCTGCTGTCATGTTCTCCCTTTGCTGGAGAAGGCTGTGGGATGGTGACACAGTACTTTCCCTCTCTGGGAAGCAGGTCAACGCAGTGTAGCTTGCATTTATCCACTCCACACCCTAAATACAGGCTGAGGTTTGACACAGCTCCTAACTACATCGGGGCACAGCCCACAGCTGTCCAGCCTGGTTGGGAGATCACAGCCTCTTAGGGCCTCACTGGAAGAAGACAAAGGGGAGAGTAGGGGCACACAGCTGTCTTGAAAAGAATTAGAGACATGCTTTACACTGCTCCATTTTTAAGAACACTTCAGCCTGACGCTGGATGTTGCAACCCATTGTGTTAATCTTTGTAAGCACCAGGAGGAAGTAAATTCTACTGTATCAAGCACAGTCTCCACTCATCCTGCAAGTAGCTACAGCATGAACTGTGTAATGGGCTTCAATGTCTCTTTGAATTAAGTCCAAAAGAAAATATTCAAGATGCATTCCCTGTTCTTTTTTTAAGGCATGTTTCTCAAAATCTTGATTAAAATATTCTTCCTTTATTTTCTTCCCCTGGGAAATATGTAATGATTCCAATGGAAGAGACATGTTAAAGATAACACATGCCTCAAATCCTCTAATTGCTTCATTTTTTGTGTGTAGTAAAATAGTCTTATTCCAGACCTCTGATTAGGAAAAACAAAAAACAAAAACAAAAAAAAAAACACAACAAACAAACAAAAAAAAACCAACAATCTTTCCTATCAACAGCTCTTAAATATTACATTCAAAGACGTTATCAATTGCTTGTGCTTATTAGTTGGCCATTGCAATTGTGATTGTTCACCTTAGAATATCTCCACAGGCTTTGTGAATTATATTTTTAAAATTTGAGGGTGAAATATTCCTTTTAGTTAATCCCCTTTTAGTTAATTATATAGCAAAAAAAAAAGAAAACCCACAGTGTTCTGCTTGCACATTTTCACAGATGGGGCAACATATGGCGGCTTCTGCCACTGTGGGTATTTCAAGCACAATGCAGCTGAGAACTGTAAGGTCTGTGCAGGAAAAGAGTTGACATGATTATGCAGATGAAGGTTTACATGGGGAAGACTCAGATGGGTTGACTTTTGACTTCACAGATATTATCTCAATTAACATTTTCCCCAGTAAAATTAAAGCTGAAAAAGGATAGGGAAAAAAAAAAAAAAAAAGCCAGATCCTCTTCCTCTTTCCTAGTCTACACTTCTGTATTGCTTTCTTTTTCTACATACAATATACTCACTTCTGGAGGTTCAGAGTGAGTGTTTCCTCTAGGATTTGGCCAAATACAGGTTGCACTTTTATTCTGATGTGTTGTTTGCTCATTGCATCAGATTTGACAGAGGAAGATGGATTCCAACACAAGACATCTTCCTGGGGAAAGCACCTTATGTTCATTCCTCCCTTGGTATCCCATGCGTTTTCCAGCCCAGAGAAGAAGTGAGGATGCTGTCAGGGTGGGAGAGGCTAATACGTTCTTAGATAGCTTGTTTCACCCTCACCCACCCAGGACCCCCAAGGTGAATACCAGGAGGCTGCTCTCAGAGAAGCACATCCCTCACAGCCTTGCTGCTGTGCTGTGCTGCGGGGGAGCCCTGGCTGTCCCACACATCTCTGTTTCACCTGTTGCTCAGCTAAGCCTGACCCCTTCAATGCCCAGTGCAAGATGAGAGTGATGCTGATTTAATGTGGGCCTGGTTAACTTCAGTGGAGAAGAATCCATGACAGCGCACAGCAAACATGCAATTTTTAGGCACTTTGTTCTTTGTGTCTCACTGTAATGCCAGTAATACTCCTTAATGACACTGTCCCACACAGCCTGTAGCACAAATACCAGTGGCTGCATTAATGAAAGGAATTCTGTAATGCCTATTTGGCCTCCTTGGGTTTAGAGGCAGCCAGTCATTTTCTTGTAAGCAAGCTCCTCTGCCCTAATTCATATCCTGAGTTTGGAAGTAAGTCCTGAAGAGCTTTTCATCAACGAAAAGACCCCAAAATAATGGGTGAGATTTCTGAGCAAGGCTGAATTAACTACTCCAACAACTCAACTCTCCCTTCTATTTTTCTTAATACATCGCTTAGATAAAGATCTGTTTCCTGTAGAAAAAGTCTTGTACCACATACCTGTAAAAGTTGTTCCTTCTTTCAGTTTGCAGTAAATAACTTCTCTCAAAGTTTCCTTTGCCTGTAGTTGCTTTGAAATGAGTACTGCTTATAGACTTCTGTTTCTGCCCTCATTGCTCTTCCCTGACACCGTAGGAAACTTATCTTGGTACTGCAGGATGAGAAGTACCCCTGTATCACAACATTTTTTGCCAAAATTCAGGAGGCACTGCTGCTGTTTATGGTAATGAACTCCAGGTCTATTAATTACACAGTGGAAATTTGCAGCTGTTGCAGTACATGTTAGCTGCCTCTGCATGTGGCAGGCACGGTCTCTTTACCACGTCTCTCCTTCCAACCTGCATGCTGGTGCAATGAGAGCACAGCTGAAAGCTGGACGACTTCATCTATCTCTGAGAGAGCTAAAGTGAACACAGGTTGAACGTGCTGAGCAGGATGTAACTTGGCTAAATAAATCAATAAGCTAAGGAGATGGAAACCGGGAACAGAACAGACAAGTTCCGCTGCTGTTCTCCTCAAAGCAATCCCTAGAGTGGTATTAGCAAGGGCTCTGAGATACATCACAGCATTCCTGGTACTGCAGGAGCAACTGTAGGGTCCTGAATAAACCACAGGTAGGCAGGTATGAATTGAGTGGATACACAGTGTGAAGAACGTTTTCAAGTGGGCTTAGCTCACCTGGGTACTGTGAAGTACATCAGCACCCACTCCCTTCTACAAAAAAAACCTGACTTCTTCTTACCAGCTTACATCAACCCACGTGAGACTCACTCATTCAATAAACAGTAAAACCAAGAAGTGCTGCAGTCTTTCAATATGCCCTCCCTAATAGTTCAGAAAATGCTCTGAAATGGCAGCCTCTGTGATTGTTACTGTAGATAGATATCCCTAACAATTTAGTGTTTTAAAACTGTACTAAACTAAGTCCTCTTTTAAGTTAGGAAGCGGATCAAATTCTTTAGGAATCTTTGTTGAACAGTCTGTTGACAAATATTGCTAAAGAAAGCTGATAGTATGCAAAGTTCCGCTCTGAAGGGAAAGTCTTGAATGGCAGTACATATTTGAGTGATTCCAGGTAGACATCTAATGCAGTTATACAAGTAAAAATAAAAAGAGAAGCCTGAACAAGAAAGCATCCTGATACTCGTAGTCATCTTCCAGAGGGTGGAAGAATACATTTATTTCAGAGAGAATCCTCCAGCAGAATCAGATGGCTTTCTCCTAGGAACCCCATGAGTCACAGCAGTGTTGGGCAAACCACTTTAATCATTCACTCGAAGGGCTTGAAATATCAACTCTTACCAGAAGGACTCCTGGTATTCTGAGGTCCTGCACTTCACCGTATTTACTAGGGAGCAGCTGATATCTCAGCAGTTTGATGTAGTCATAAGGAATTGTCTTTCTTGAAGATACCTGCTGTATTTCAGAAAATAATAATGATAATAATTTCTAAGACAGAACATCTATCCACGTGGAAGCCTGTCATCCATCACACCTTACAGTGTCTGCCCAGTCTCCAACTTTATATTACACTGGTCATGATATGATAAGTTAAACAAGTTAAACAGACTTGTAGGTCAAGTGGAGGAGCTGTGAACTGCAATTCAATTTGCCTAGGACCACACAGACTGGCAAAAGAAGAACTTGGGTTTGAAACTCGGTATTTCTAGTTCAATTTCTACCCAAATATATGGTCTGTGAGCCTAGATCATTTTCCTCATACTTGGTGACAGGCAGCTCCAGTAATCACTGCTCACCTCTAATGAGGACATAGATAGACTTCTGTGGTTTTGCTTTATCCAGCAGGTAGATCCATCTCGATGCAGGTAGCAGGACTTATGGGAAAGGCTGAACAAAAGCCAGCATTGTTTTAAGTTAGAGAAGATACTACTGAGGGATCACATGATCCCTCTGCAGGTAATTACAAGAGTGCTTCAAGGCAGTGTAATCTGTTCTCCCTGTCCATGGTGCATAAGATAAAACCCACAGGCTGAAATTACAGGAAGGGAAATTTCAATTAGATGTTTTCCATTTCTTAAGATAGTGAAACATTTGAAAAGATTGTCTGGGACAAAGTAGGATATCCAGGTTTGGGAACATTAGGGATGGTTACATGGTGTTCATGCATTTGCATAGCTGATATGGGTTAGATTAGCATTTTAAACTGAACTGTCAACAGAGAGTAATAGTCCATGAGATGTTCAGCGCCCACACTTACAGGCAGCGACAAGACAGAAAACAGGGATGTGGCAGATCTCTTCCCTCTGCTCTGAGAAATTACTCCAAAAACTGGGGGGCATTAACAGCAAAGATACCATTCTGTAAAATGGTAACCCTTTGATCAAGTGCTCAGTAATGTATTCACTTATGGCCAATCTTCCTAAGCACCATCAAGGCTTCGGGGCAGCAACCTGTTCAATTGCTAATGTGTTGTGCTTTGATTATCAGGGCAGTTAGCCAGGGAAAAAAATGGAGTCCTATAGTTAGCACCAGTAGTGTTTCAAAGGGACCTGCTGTGCTGCTGGTGTTCAGTAGCCAATATGCACCTGTGATAACAGTGCACGCGAATAATGTGGAACTTCTACCAATGGTAACAAAAAGTGTGACATTTTGTTAAGTCTCATTTCCTGTTGATTTGCTCTTTTGCCTCTGCCTTATGCAATTCTATCATTATTTCCCATTTGCGTTCTGTTGGATACCTCTAGCAAGCAAGAAAACCACCTGAATTTGTATACACTACTTACTTGCTAGTACTGACTGCTGCACAGGGGATGTGCTTTTCTATGTCTCAGAACAAGCATTAATCAAGTGCTGATTTCCATTAACCTAATTTTCTCTGAGACCTCTTGTCCTACTTCTGTTTGAAATTAGCTATCCAATTCAAAAGGTACTACAGGAGGCAGGCAGATGAACAAACAGACAATGGGTGGCATAATCTTGTAAGCTCCATTTTCTTAGACAACTGAGCTAAAAGGAGTGCTCTTTAATCATGCTGTTGCTGCCTGTATGTTAGTGAAGTCTGACATTCAAGAGAAAGTCTTAACCTCAAAAAAAGAAACAACAACCAGGAGGCCTAATCTGGTACAAGCTCAGGCACACACAGTGAATATAAAACCCCAGCACAAACTGGTCTGGTTGGTCTGAGGGAATAACCTCTGCCCAAAGTTCAGTACTGCTGTCACTACTGCATCAGCAGCCTTTAGGGACAGGAGATGAAAACACCCTCGTGGATGAAGGACAGGATAGATTTCAGAAGGACAGGGCTTGTTCCCATCTGTGACAGTGACTTCTTTAGGAAGCAGAAGGAGAATTTAAGGCAATGTGTTGAATGGCATGGCAAGCAGAGAACAGCAAAACTGCAGTAGAAAGTACGGCCTTCCAGGACAACAAATAAAGTCTTCTTTTCACATGACTCCCAACAAAACAGCAGATTGAACCATGCCCTCCTTGAGTAAGGAGAAATGTTCAGAAAGTATTCTGTTTTTTTTTTTTTTTTTTTTTTTGTCTGTATCACAGGGTAAAATGTTGGTGTATTAATCGTTTTTCTGTAACCTTATTTACTGCAATATGCTCTGATATTTGTAAGCATTGAACTGTGTTCATCTTCAGGATAGCATTCGTTGTCTCATCCACTCTAAGAACATGAGGCTTCCCCACATTTTTCCAGCTTGTCTCAACAATATCATTTGAATTATGCAGTATATTCCCAGTCCCCTAAGCTCATGCAGGGAGTCTTGGCTAGTGTACTGTCTTGCCAACTTTAGAGAAGATCTTGATCATTTGAGAAGCATTAGTCATAGACAATAGGTAGCGTGTTTTGCATATTACCATTGCCCATGCTTTTTACAGGCTCTGGTCTATAGGAGAACTCATATTGGTAGTGAGTTAAGAAGAAGACATCAGACTGTTCACTTTCACCAATTTCCTCTACCAGATCTCCGTAAACACACATTGGACAAAGGAAACTCTTGAAGTCTATACCAATCCCTCCCAGTTGTTTAAAATATCCCTTGGATCCCAGAGATCTTCAAGCCTTTATTAAAGATGGCTTTCTAGAAGGTAAAAATAAAGGGTCTTTGGCAACCTCTTTTTGCAAGGTAACCTTGCACATACCATGATTCTTCTTTTAATGTCTTTGAATTTAGAAGATAACCTTGGTGAGGTAACTGAAATACCTTAGGCAGCATCAAGTACCACTGCATGGCTTGAGGCCCATAGACTTGATACAAAGATTGCCTCTAGCAATGTTCATTTTACAGTTCAAAACATATTACCTGCATTTCCTGAAGGGAAAAGGATTCTTGTCATGCCACTATATGGTACAGTCATTTTGCATCATCACAAGCCTGCAGTATTTGTTTTCTTTGGATAGAAAGACATTAATTAAACTAGTCCATCATTTAAGCAAGTCGCTTTATCAGTAACCACTTTCCCAGTATGTAAAGGACATGGATTTTCCTTTGTTTTCTTGACCGTTTCTAACCTCCAGTATAAACCTGTCTGTATGTGATAGGTATGTCTAAAGAATTGCTGCATGACAAGTTCTTTGGAAAAGATGTACTTTTTTATTTTACATGTAGGAAACTGATCTTCATGTCAAGAGAGCATCAAACATGTCGACAAATACTGACTTACATAAAGAGGTTAAAAGCTCCCATCCAACTCAGATAATCCCTTCAAATTCAAATCCAAGATGTGAGTTAGGTTTATTAATTTGAGGTTACTGATGGAAAAGTGTTCCTTACTCGGGCAGTGAGGGAGGAGGGACAAGCCTGAGTACCACAGTATATTGCGGCATATATCTCCTTTCTCCACGCAGTTTCAACAGCTCAGACTCAAGCAACATAGGGAAATCTGGGCTCTCCTTGAAAGCTCTGTTGAGCAAGGCTCACTCCTGAGATAGTTGTGCTGGCTGACAATTTTGTAGAGACTGTGCATGTGGAAAATGTGCTGCAGCTCTTGCCTTAGCATTGTGCTTGTACAATGTCTGAAAATATGAATAGAAATCCGGGATATTTGGGTCCCAGTCTTATGATGCATTTTCATGCCTGGCAAATATCCTGTATTTAACTATCTTCAGCACATAGTTGGTAGGGACTGAGAGGTGCTGTGCTGAAAGACATCTGGTTTATTACTATGTAAAGAGGAGATCTTTCATATTGACTCCAACATTTACTTGCATCTGTGGTCTGATCGCGTCATTTAACTTCTTTACCTCATTTGTTTCATCTGAGAAGTAAGAATGATGGAGCTTGACTTTTTACCAGGTGATGTAGGAAGATTAATTCATAAGTGCGTGCCATGGACTTCAGAGGAGTCTGTCAGTATGAAAAAGTAAATTCAGAATTGTTTGTCTTGCACTTGAAAGCACTTGCACAGCACCCTGATCCTGAGCAGAGCTGACTGCCACTACTGCTCAAAGCAGTTCACAGGATCAGAATCAGACTAAGAAGACTGCCAGTGGAAATTCAACATTTCGGTAGAACCTAACATTTTTAGAACCACAGGAGACTCTAAAGGCCACTGCAGTCAGTGATAGCTTTCCACTGACTCCAGCAGGCTTTGAACCTAAGCTTCTACCTTCTACAACTGACTCAGATACTTTTCATCACAATGCCTACCTCTTCATCTTCTACTTCTCTCAGAAAACAGGAATCTCACTAGGAGACAAGTCCCTCTGAAATCCAAGAAAAGGAGGAAAACAGAATGTTGCTTCTGCATCAGATATCCACAATGTAGTATCTTAATTAAAAATTCAAATGGAAAAGAATTCTGAAGGACTGGGACACATACTTGTAGGATTGAGTGGCTTTTTCTCTGGGGCTGAATTTGGAATTGGATTTGATCTTGAGATAGTTACGGAGTTGTAAAGCTGGTTTTATGGAGCTGTAAAAACTCAGCATGATGTTAAAGGAGAAAAATTCAAACTCTCAGAGATGGAGTAAAGAAGGATTTTTGAATTCAGTGGAGCCAGGAGCAGCACGACAGTTTCATCTATAGATTCTGGATCCACATGGAGATGGTGACGGATATGGATTTGGAAATGGCACACGATGTCCACTAACACACTCAGCTATTGAGATAAAAACTGCTTTATGGGAAATCAGATCTCTGTGCTAGAGAACTGCTTATATAATTCATTTAATCTCTTCTGAATTCCAGGTTATGACTTCCTGAAAGTAAGAGGATGAAAAAAGGTAGATGCCATATAGTCTACTAGCCTGGCTTTTAGTGCAGCCACCTAGGGTGTGAAGGAAGATGTATGAAAATCATGAAAACTAATCCTGAGAGCTAGCAGAGGAACAGGCGGGAAGTGTTTTATCCAGTCGCTAATGGAAAATTAAGGCTATGGTACAGGAGGGTGGGGTAAGCATAAAGATAATAGCAGTTCATTTGATGAAAAAATGTAGAAGAAAAGCTAATGGAAAGTGATGCTTCTTGGCTAGAGCATTCTGTTTGCACAGAGTTGTCCTCACAAGATCTGGCATTTGGCACAACTTCCAGATGGTAGGCAGGATTGAGAGCAGTGTGGGTGGGGACTTCCTCCAGCTTCCCTGCTGCTCACACTGCAAGCGATGTTGAATGTCAAGACTGTATACCCACTCCACTGATGCAGGGTTGAGCGCTGGCCAGGGGCTGGCTGCGAACAAACAACTTTCTGAGGAGAAAGGAAAAAAAAGTGTATAAATGATTGCTTGAGAGATAGAGAGAGGGAGACTGGAAACGTATGTTTGTGGGACTGGGACCCTTCTTTGAGAAGGCAGCAGTGGTAAACAGCAGGACAGGGGAATGGAAGCTCTTGCGTTGGAATCTGCTGTTGGGTGCTGTTAGGAGACCAGGCTGTGGGGAGCAAGAGGTGAGATTTGTATTGAGGAAACAGGGAGGTACAAGAGAGTGTAAACATTTAGAGGATGTTTGCTGAACTTGATACATAGGGAGGGAAGAAAGAGTGTGGAGGAGTTCAAAAGGTGATCTGTGTCTTGCTTTGTTATAGAAGCACTATAGGAGACTTACATGAGAAGAGAGGGCAGGGCAGGGCAGGGCAGGACAGGTGTCTTCTTCTAGAACCTCCTTTTCTACATGCAGTTTCAGTAGGTAACTCTAGGCATATACTCCCAGTCATCTGATACAAAGCTATTGCCTTCCTTCTCACTACATCCCCCCAAGAATGGCCTTGTTGGACAAGCTTTCCATCTCTTTATGTGACTTAAAAGTTGATGTTAGCCCATGAGGCTCTGCAGCTCCTTGCTTGTCCAGCTGCCTCCAGGAAACCAGCCTCAGAGTGGGGAAAATTCTTTGACCTCTCCCTCCCCCCAGGCTGACAACAGAACCTTCTAAGATGCAAGCTGGAAGCTGTTGCCACAGTGTTGTACCTGAAGACCGATACGTCTCTGGTGTCACTCTCTGACAGGACACATGATACCCTCAGCTCAGGTCTTTTTTTGGTTTTGGCTCCTGCTGTCTGCTGTGGGAACTATGTCTTTGTTTAGAAAATATGTCAAGAATACTGGCTGCAGAAACCTTTCACTTCCAGATGAAGTCATTACCAGTTTGCTCATATTGGCTGGGCTTGCTCTGTCTGAGTGAAATGCACTGTTTTCTGCATGCAAACATGCATCCATTGTTTGTGTCTCATGTGATCAATACACTGAGAGATCAGAGGAGAGATATGAATGCGCAGAGTCTTTTCTACCTGTTTGTTAGCTACATCGACTGCCATTTGGTGTAAGGAAGCAGATCTTGTTAGTGTGACTTGCCTAGGGGCTCCATGCTCACTGGACCAAAGAAGCAAAATGAGGAGAAATACCTGCACATGGAAGAATTTCTCATGCCAAGTACAGTCCTGCTACCTGTGTTGAGGACAGTGAAATGCAGTGTAGATGGCTAACCCCGTTTCTTCTAGTCACCTTTCCAACGTAGTGAGGTTGCTTTATTTAGTTGGTTTTAGTAGTTTTATTCTTAATGGTGTTAATTCCCTCTGCAGCTGCAGCATTTCATTTACTAGCTGCTGTATGAATGTCACAGCGTTGCGAGCCATAATGATCCTATTTTGTGAAGGACAGTGAGGTGTTATGTTTACCTGACTCTGAAGGCTGTTTGCTGCTGAAGTCATAGCTATAACTGCAGCAGTCCTCCTCTGACTCTGGTTTTCCACACACTGGTTGCACTGTTAAAAGGTGCTACTTACCCTACCAA
>PPHD01012970.1:0-17653 GCA_002909625.1 Bambusicola thoracicus | reverse complement strand
GCCTCAGGTGGTCAATCAGAGGTTCAGGCCATGATTCAACAGTTCCCATACACTCAACATGGAAGGTCTCAGCAAGAGCAAGGATCTGGGAATGCTAAGATTTGTTGATAAGCACCCACCAATTCAGGTATTGAGGCATTGTCAAGCCAGGTGTGCTTGAAACCCTTTTCCACTTGACTTGTGATGCCCAAAAAAGCCTTAATGGCAGTGCGTCAGTCACGCAATGCGGGGCCACTAAATTGTCCAGGCAAGTGGCTTCTGCTCTTTCCCTGTTGCTGCCTGCTCTGCTGGCCAGCATTTGGGGCAGGAATGCCCTCCCCTCTGGCCATCCAAGGTGCCTGGTTACTCCTGAAACAACCAGCGGCACATCCGTGGCATGGCATTCCCTTCCTCCTCCTCTAACCAGAGCTGCACTGAGTCACATTGTTGGCATGCCATGGCCATGACTCAAGTCTTACCGATGACCCACATTTGCTTCTGCCTCCAGTTGTGTGTCCCAAAAGGGCCCAGATGCTTTAAGAGGAAGCTTTGGCTGCTGCCTCGGGGAGTTAAATCACAAGCCCGACAATTTGATGCTGAAATCAGGATGTTCTCCCCAGACCATGTATCAGCTGCCATGGCTAACCCTGCAATCTGTTGTTTTTGCCCATGCAGATTCGTTACCAGCACATTCTTCTTCTGAAACTGATACATCAGTTTTAATTAGTTAGGTTTTCTTTTTCTATCCAGAGGAGCCTCTGCCTTCAAAGACCAACTTTCAAACATTAACTCTTCTAAACGTTTCCCCCCACACGTGCACCCCTCCCTGTCCTGCCTTGTAAATTACGTTCATCCCTTTACTTGTAGCAGGCAGGTACTTTAGCGTGATAAATTTAGGTTAGTGTCTCCTTAAGTGTAAGTATACGTGTGTGTACCTGCATGTGCATGTAAAGAATGAGTAAAATAAAGTTGTATTGAGCCATAAATTACCACTCCAGCATCATAAATTGCCAGGAGAATGCTCAATTTTTGGACTTTTCTTTCAACTGAATGAGATAATTAATGTAAGAGAAAGAGAAACGAGGGAGACCTTCCCCCTCCCCGAAGCCCTCTGCCCTGACGTTTTGCTGTGCAACTTCAAGGTTGCCGTGGGATGGGGATCGTACTTCTTGACAGGGGAAAGCGGCCGTGGAGCCGGAGATCTGGGCGGGTGGGGGTCAGTGGGACAGGCGAGTGTTTTCCTTTGGCCGGGGCTGTGGGAGGGACTCTAATGCGGGCTGTGACCCTATTTAATAAAATGCCTTGGAAAGCAAGGGGCCAGGAGGGGGGTGAGAGGGAGACGCAGTGGCTGGGGCTGGCAGGAGAATGTATGAGATGAAAGTGGCCCTTCTTCCATCCCTCTCCTCCCTCTCTGCTGTCAGCACTTTTTAATGTCAAACAGCGCGAGCGGTCGGTAGGGTAGTTTCTGTCTCTCTCTATTTATTTTTTTCACTTTCTCCAGGGTTTCAGCTAGGTGAATTCACTGCTTGGGAGTGACTGAAGCGCGGTCCAGGTGGGCCTGAAGAGATCCTTTTCATCAGAATCTCCACTGAACCTTTTTTTAGGTCTTTCTCTGAGCCAAAAGACCGACAGGGAAGGCTCCCTCCCACCCTGCATGTGAGTCCCAGACCACCCTGGGTATAAAGCTGATCTGATACAAGCTACCAGCAGGACCAGGGCAGGCATCACACTGTGAATCATTGTTTGAGTTGGAAGGGACTTTTAAAGACAATCTGTTCTGACTCCCTTGCAATGAACAGAGCCACCTACAGCTCCATCAGGTGTTCAGAGCCTCATCCAGCCCGACCTTGGATGTCTCCAGGAATGTGGCACCCACCACTTCCCCGGGCAACCTGTGCCAGTGCCTTACCACCTTCTTCCTTATGCCCAGTCTAAATCTCCCCTCTTTTAGTTTGAAACCATTTTCCCTTGCCCCATCACAACAGACTCTGCTGAAGAATCTGTCCTCTTCTTTCTTACAGCCCCCTTTAGATACTTTCAGCCCTACATGACACAAGGGCAGGCCCATCAAACCATTCTGATTGAGGGTGGGTGCAGTGTCTCCATAGCTGGTGTGTGGCACAGCCTGTTTCCGTGGGGCGATGTGAGTGAGGCAGTGGGGCTGTCCCCACACCGGTGGGCTTGGTGCGTGCCCTCCGCTTAGATGTGCGCTGTGCTGCTTCCTGGCCGACCGTGTTTGGTGAGGAGCTTTGCCTGTCTTAAGCACCTTTCGAATACATTGGGCACAGCTCATTGAATCCTTTAACAATCCAGCTCTCTCCTCTCCCCCCTCTCCCCCACAGCCAGCACCTGTTTTCAGGAGGCAGCAGTGGCACAGCCACGCTTACCCCACGGTCCAGTGGGCTCTGTTCCCATCCCTCCTGCAAGGGACTGTTCCCCCTCACCACCCCGTTTTGCAGAGTTGTCTCTGAAAAGAGAGGATTTTGTTGTTGGCAAAGCTCTCCCTGCTCGGGAGGATTTTCCAGAACTCAGCAATTCCCAGGCCCTACCCCTGCATGGCGAGAGCTGGGTAATGGGCCATTAACCAGAGGAAGGGGAACTCTCCAGTGGCTGCAAGCAACAATAGCAACAAAACAACCCAAAAACAACAAAGCATACCCATGAAAAATGCACCAAGCAGCGGGAGGAGGTGGGAGTGGAGGGGAGAGGGAAGTAAATCCATAGAGAGGTGATAGTAAAACCTTGGTTAAAAATCAAAGCCTTGGTAAAGCGCTGCCTTCCTCAGTGCGGAGGAGAGAGGTTTGGTCTCCAGCCACACAGCCCCATCAGCTCCTCTGTTCCCCATCCTCGCCAGGCCTCAAATGTGCGCTCCTGGGCTGGGGGCGCAGTGAGATGGCAGCGTGGGAGGGTGCCTGCAGCCCAGACTCTGCACCAGCGCTGGGTCATGTAAGGGGACGAATGGACGCAGGCCAGGACGGTGGGAAGCCAGGGAGATGGTCCTTTGTGGCTATGGTGGGGCTGGGGGTAGGATACGAAGGAGCAGGGTGCTCAGTGTGTGCAGATGACAGCCACTCAGGGAAGTAATGAGGTGCAGGGGCTGAAAGTGAAGCAGCGCAGGAGCGGGCACTGCATTTGCAGTAGCTGCAACATCCCTAAGCCAGCTAGTGTCAATGGCTTGTAAATCTTTAATGGCCTACCCATTTAGTTGAGCTGTGCACCCAGCACAATAAAGATCTTTGGGGCAGGGAACGAGCACTCACTGGGGAACCAGACCAGTGCCACTGTGCCGAGGCACTTGTCTGACCGGTGGCTGCTGGGACAAGGCCCTCTGCAGCGTGACTGTGCAGTGCCCTGCACAGGAGAGACCAGCAATGTCTGCAGCCTCCCGGCGCTGCTGCCAAACAATACAAATCATTCTTTCCAGAGCTGCATCCACAGTTTTACTGTTCTCATTGCAAATTCACTTGCTTTGCTCTCTGGCTAAATACTCTGCACCTGGAAACATGCACTTGAATGCCATTTTGGTGGTTGGAAATCAATATTAATTTACTTGTGCGTATAAATACAGAAATGCATTTATAAGTTTCAGATCAGTTGCAAACACATGCAAATTCTGTACATAAATTCTCACTCATTTATGTAATCTGTTCAGTAATATCGTTAAAGAGAGCACATCCACCGCCTGACTAGAGTGACATTTGCAATGCGCTGAGATCAGCTGTGACTGTTCACGCACTGCACTTCTGTGCCCGTGCGGCTCCTGGCAGTGGGGGATGCTCTGGCTCCAGGTACCTCCTGCTCTCTCCTATGACATCTTAAGAATACATACATGTAAATATATATTCAGGATTTCGGGTCTCTTTCATGGTTTGTCGCAAAGGAAAGGATTTTCTGCTTTCTTTTGTACTAAAAACCTGTTGCAAAGTCGCCTGTGATCACAAACGCTCTGGGCTTGATAGCATCCTGCAGTCTTGTATCCCTTCAGCTGCGGGTCAGGAGAAGAGTAGGAATTATTTACAATTCTACAAAAAAGAAACAGGGTCAAGCAAGATATCATTAAAATACGCTCTTAACAAAACGCAGCATGTGTATTTCTCAGAGATGTCATTTGAGAACTGCCCACTAAATTACTGCTCAGAGAGGTAACTCCGAATGAAAAAAAAAAATCATCTGGTTAAACATATTGTATGTCAGTGCTGAGAAAATCATTAACATATATATGCTGCGGAGAAGAGAATTCACCAGCTAAAGTCTATCAATAAAGATATACCACATTTTTATGATGCTGGAATTAAAGAGACCTGATAGAATAATACCACACTCATTTTATCTAAAAATATGGTCTTGTCAAAGCTGTTTCCCTTTCAGGATGGATGAAACTCGGCCACATCAATATTACTGATTTTAAATTGTCATTTTTTAGGCTGAATGCTTTATTATTTTTAATTATTTAATAATTCCAGCAGATGTGAATTGGCCATACGACTGATTTCTTCGCGAGCCACTGTATGACTATTGAACATGCCAGGAAAGCGGCGCTGAGAAAAGGCACGGAGTTTTATGTGCACAACAGTGCACTCCGTAACACTGCCGCCTTTTACACAAAGGCGTTTTTGAAGAAGGCTTTGGTTCAATGAGGATATGTTTTGAATGTGCATTTGGGGCCTGCTTTAAACGTCGTCAGCTGAAGCACGCGGGGATGAAGATTCTTCCCCACATGTGGAAGAAACTGCATTCTGTGTTGCACAATTTGAGAGGGAATATACAGCTATGGCACTCGTGGTGTTGGGCGCTTCACCCTATGGCAGAAGTGAGGCTAAATACTCAATTTTCAATGTTTTTGTTGTTGTTTTTTAATTGAACTGCGCATAGGAGTCTTCGTTGCACACCCATTAATTTTTGTACTTGATTTCATATGCTGTTTTAAAATAGGAAAAATGGCACAAAGACAAACAGAAACTCAAGGTGCGTGCTGAGGGGGGCTGAGTGCAAAAGAGAGGAGCTCTGGCTGCAGCCCGCTGAGGACAGGCCCTCACACTGAAGCCCGTACCTCCAGTAAAACACTCTGGGTCATCACACAGCCCGGGCAGCGGTACTGACCCATCCCGCTTACGGCTGTGCTCTCTGCTTGCCACAGTAGCGCTGAGATCGAGCTCATCATAATGCGTCTCTATATAGGGCATATTGCTATTAAAATAACTGCCTTGCAAATATGTTTTATTGTGCGATAGGTGCGTGAGAGCTCTGCTGCGCGTGTGCTGGCTCGGTTCTTCTCAGCTGAGGGCATGAGCTGCCCTCCAAGCAGACGCTGTTTTGGGTGGGAGCTGAGTGCTATTCGAGGCCAATGTCTGCCGACAGGAGCAGCTCCTGCTGCCAAATGCCACGGGAGAACACGGGCAAGCAGGCACACATAACTTGCTGCCCTGTGGGATAAAAGCAGAGCAAACAGCCCAGGCAGGATGGCGGGGAGGCACGGAGCGGCTGCTGCTCGCCCTCACGTCCCGTTAGGCTGCAGAGCTGCAGCCTGTGAAAGGGATGTGTGTCGGTTACACTGCGTACGCACGTGCTTGTTAGTGGATAATCTGATGGTGCACATTTGCCGTGTCTTGTGCAACTGAATGACTGCACACAGGGGGCTGGGTATTAATTACACGCTTGAGAGACGTGTGGCTGTGCGCGGAGCTGCGGTGCCGGGGAAGACCCTGAGCCTGCCGCCTGCTCCCGGCATTTGCGCAGCTGCAGCGCGCGGTGCAGATCTGTGACCCGCCGCCTGCACCCTCGCAAGGGTTTTGCAGCGTGCAGCGGTGCCCATGGCGTGCAGGTGGGGCAGGTCTGCTGCCCACCGGGTGGGTTTTACAGAGCCTGCGATGCCTTCCTGAGCACGGCGCTGAGCCCACGGCCAGCCGCTGAACTCCGGTGGTAACAAACAGCCCCATTAATGCAGTGTCACAGATTTCATTAGGGCGTCAGTCCCAACCAACGTGGCCATAAATCAGGGAGATGGTACAAGGGCTTGCAGGCCCTGGTTTCAAGGGCCACATAGCCAGAGACTCATAACGCTCAAGAGGAAATGATCATGAATATTATTTAAAAAATCAGAAATGTATATTAGAAAATCTCTGAGCTTATCAGATGGAGTGAGGTTGGGTAATAGCTGTTATTTATACTGCTTGTGCAGAGTGATAAAGTGGTGCTTTATGACCTGTGGTTTATCACTTAGAATAAGAGTCATGTGACTCCATTAAGGCTCCTTCTGTAGAAATGAAAAAGGGTAAATTAATGTGGTTTTTTTATTGTTAAATATTTGCACTCTCCTAAACCCAGTTTTTATTTTCTCTACTTAAGAAGTAGCGTATAAGCGCAAGTAAGTTTAAGTTTTGATTGATGGAGAGGTGGGGTGAAAACTCCCTTTATGTCAAAGGCTCTCCGGCGTGAGTCAGCCTCCCACCCGCTAATGTCTATCAGCGGGGATGGGTTCAGAGGGGAGGGAGAGACAACCCAGCATACTTGTACCACACGAGCTGCTCCCTCGGCCTCCCCGACCTACTGCTTGAAGAACACGCTGATGTCCTGCTGCTGCCACAGGCTGCGCGGGAAGCAGGGGGGAAATCCATGGAGAGCAGGAGTGGAAGCACCATGGGCTGTCTGAGCAATGGGAGAGATGAGATGCTGCCAAGAAAGCACAGGGTCCCTGTGTGAAGAGAAATCAGTTTCCTCAGTGATGTCTTGAAGGGAGCCCTAGAAACAGCCCTTGCAGGGATCTGTATGGGCCTTGCTATGCCAATAAGCTCCACAGATGGCCATGGACATCCTGCCAGGACAATGGAGCCCCTGGGCCTGAATGGTACGGGAGAACCATAGCAGTTATTTATTTGGCCTCAAGTTGCCCTAGAGGGAGGTTCAGGTTGGATATTAAGAAAAAATTCTTCTCAGAAAGAGCGGTAATGGACTGGAATGGGCTGCCCAGGGAGGGGGTGGAGTCACCGTCCCTTGAGGTGTCCAAGAAACGTGGAGATGTGGCACTGAGGGATGCAGTCAGTGGGCAGTATTGGTGGTAGGTGGATGGTTGGACTAGATGCTCTTAGAGATCTTTTCCAACATAACTGAGTCTGTGATTCTATGATTCTAAGTGCAAAGCCACTGCAGTGTGAGCTGCAGGGAAGGCAGAGGGCATACAGCTGTACATGACTCGGTTTCCCTGCTTGTAAAGTGGAGCTTCTCTTTTCACCTTCTTTGCAAAGTGTCTGCTGAAGGCAGTGAGAAGAATGGAAAACTTTCCTAAAATTTTGGATAACATTTTCCAAGATTCCATCCCTCAAGATCTGGATCTTGTCCTGTTCTGAAGAACAAAAGTATTTTTGACTTGTCAAACCAGAGGAAAATCAACTTCAGTAAACTAAAAAAAAAAAAAAACCAAACAGGTGGAAATGTGATAAAACTGCCAGCATAGTCGTGTTACCTCTCTTCCCCTAGATTATGAGATAGTGAATTTGAATATTTGGTGCCAGTTTGAAAATCCAGGACTTTACAAGATCTTGGAGAGGAGGAGCTGTCTGGCAGTGCAGGGAGGACCAGGTGTGTCATGGCTAGAGCAAACAGTATTAGATGGAAAAAATTATGTTGTTACAAAGTATGAGCAGAATACAGATCTTACCTGTATCCTGGGCCTGTAGAAGGTTCCCAAAAGAGAGGATCTCCAGCTAGAGATCCTTCCTCCTTGGGAGTCAGCCCTTAAATGGGGTCAAGGAGGGGTGCAGCCATGCTCCACCCCTTCCGGTCACTCAGGTGAGATTGCATTCACCTGTGCCCCTGCGGCTGACTCAGTGCTCGCCTCAGGTGGTCAATCAGAGGTTCAGGCCGTGATTCAACTGTTCCCATACAAGATGTCACAGTGAGTGCTGTCATCCCAAGAAGTACGGAGAGGCAAGGGTTTGATTTGGTGGCCTTCAGAGAGGTCCCTTCATCCCTCCTTGTCTCTACGCATGCTTTATTGTTTAGGATTTACTCCTATACTGTGTGTTTGGCTTGTCCACCCACACAGCCTGCACGCTGTCAGGGCGCAGTAAGGAACTGTTCTTGTCTCAAAGAGCAGGAGCAGCCCAAGCAGGCAGAAGGGGCTTCGAGGGCACACACAAAATGGCAGGAGGCTGAGGTCTCCATTTCTTTCTTTCTGGATAGTGGATCCCAGTCCCCTGTCTGCATTCACACTCTGCTCCCCACAGCCAGATGTATCTGAGCCGTTCGCTGCTTTTGTCACACATTCTGCCCAGCCCCATGGCGGGGGGGAGCTTTTTACTCCAGGTGAGGATTTGAGTAGGGGTGGTGGCTTTCAGGTGACCTTGTCTGTAGGCAGGATTCAGCCTGATGGCTCGCTCTCTCAGCATATTGCCTGTGTGTTGCTCATAGTCATTTCCCATCATGGCTACGTGCTAATTGTCTCTAGGGGAAGTGAGGAGAAGGCTTATTAATCTGTGCACTCAGGAAAGGTTGTAAATCACTGTGTGTTTCCAGCGATAAAATTGGCTAAATAAATTAAAACAAGCACTAATGACCCAAACAGAGCTCTGATGTAGTGGGAGTGGGTTGGGTCATATCGCTGCATTTGGCTATAGGGTACATTTCATTCATTTAGTTTCTTTCTTCTGATAGCATCCTTGGATATCTCCAGTCACAGACCCTTCACCCAGGCCGGTGTGCCCCAGCGCAGCACCAGTACTGTGTGCTCCTCACCCCTTTGCTGCAGCAGTGCCCACGGCCTTTTAGCTCAGTTTCCTATTCCCTTTGCTTTTCAGCCCATCAAGGCCTGGAGGTCATTCATCCTCATTCTCTGGCACTTATCAACAAACCCAGTGAACTATTCTTTAATGCAGACATGCTAAACAGCATCGAAGACAACAGAGATGTACATCCATTAACAACAGTACAGCTGTCATTTTAGACATTAGCATAAAATGTTTGGTCAGAGAGATTTCATGTGCTGAATAAAAGGTTTGCAAAGAGCCTGCCTGGTGATGAACAGCCAGGGTGGAAAAGTCATCCCATAGTCCTGTTTTCCAACAACCTCTTTCATGTAGGAGGCCCATGAGATCCTTCACCAACTATTCATCAAGTGCCACTGAAATGTCCACTGGAGCTCTCTGGAGAAGACTTTGATACCAGATAGTTAAATGTTTTCTATGCAGCGACAGTTCTCAGAAACCTTCTGAGAATACCCTCCAGCATTTTCTGGGATGATTAAATATGACTTGGAAACCACATTTCTCAAGAGAGATCACAAGGAAAGGAATTTCCGTGGTACAAAATCCCCCTCTTGTTCCCTGGATGATGTCAGGTGGAGAATCAAGACCCGGGATCTAAAGGTGGCACAGCTGAAACCTCTACCGTCTCCCTGCCCTGTCTGGCTGCAACCACAAGTTTCTCCAGGAGAGGAGTCCAGCAGCACAGCCAGGAGGCATCGATTCAAACGGCATGCAAGGAGCTCACTGAACCACCAGTGCCTCCATTTACCAAGGAGGTGGAGTGGAGAGAACACCAGCTGTCTGCCTGTCTCAAGCTGCTCAAAAATAGCAAGAGTCGGTTTGGTATCAGTGGTGTAAGTCCTGTGATCCAAACTCTCTTAGTAGCTTATCAACATAGGAACTACTAAGAAAAAAAGTTTCTGTCTTCATTCACTGTATTTATTTATTTTTCACTTACTGTCATCCTCTTTCCTTCTCCTAAGTCAAGAAACGTGTAGATGTGCTACGTAGGGACGGGATTAAGTGGGCAGTATTGGTGGAAGGTGAACGGCAGGACTAGATGATCTGAGAGGTCTTTTCCAATCTCTATTGATTGTGTGATTCAATAATTATGATCAGTTTTGAAATCAGCAGGGCTGAAGGAAGGCAAAGAGAAACAACAGAACAGTTAAAATGAAAACAAAACAAAACATAACACATCAATCATCCATTTAGAAAGTCAGGAAACAAAACCAACAAGGAGAGCTTTGAGCTTTCTGGTTTGCTCAGCAAATTGTTGATTCCTTTCGCACTGAGTGTTGGGCCCAATCCTTCTCCGGTAGAGTGCAGCCAAGAATTACAAAGCGAGTCAGCAGACGGTGGAACTGAGTTCATCTGAAAAGTAGCCAGAAAAAACCTCCCAGCTATGTTCGAGGTGTCCATTTTTAGAAGACAATTTGCTTAGGGAGAGGAATACCAGCGCACTCAGGGTGAGCGCCTCCTTGTGTGCGTGTGTGTTTTGGATCTCAGCACAGCCACGGGGTGCCTTGCCACCCCCAGGGGTCGGGAATAGTGCATGCATGGGGAGGACCTATTATATTATTTTTCTTCCACCTTAATGAACTCCTCTCATGTCCACCTCTGATCAGTGGAGTATGACAGAGGGTGATTGAAGGCCAGTCTCCCAGGAAATGAAGTTTGTTCACACAGTCCAAGTATGCTGGCCCTACTGCTGCCTGCCTCTGATTTATAGGACTGAAAATTCCTTCCTCTGGTAACAATAACGCTCTTAAACTACAGACCCCTCTCCCTCACAGAACCTCCAGACAGGGCAGGCTGAGCTCAGGAGAGACGGGAGGCACCCAGCAAATATATCCATCAACGCAACTCGGGTTTCAAAGGAATACAAGACCCCACAGGGTTAGGCTCACAAAGGCAGGAGCGGAGGAGTCTGGCCATCATCCTGCAGCACCTCCTCCTGGGATGGGGCAGGACCAGGAGGGACTCAGGAAGGAGCCTCAGCATCTCCTTATGCAGGGTGACAGTCCAGGGTGGCATCCTGGGGTGCATTTGGGCATTTGCCTGGTTGATGCTTGTTGCTGGAGCTGGAATGAGTCTGCTTAGGACTCTCCAAATGCAGCAGACAGGAGCTGTTCTGTGGCTCACAGAACAAGCAGCACTGTCTGTCCGTACCCACACCACACCTAGACAAGACTGAAATAGCAAGAAAACTGTGCAGCAGCCCCCCAGAGTGGTGTTTTGTGACACAAAGCTGAGGAAGTGGTGTTGCAGGCAGCATACAGCAGTGTCCAGGGGTGTGTGGCATGCTGGTGTGGCACTGGGGGTTTGTCCATACCACCCAGTGGGACACGCTGTTCCCCAGATCATGGTCAGGTGCAGCCTCAGAGACTGATCTATTTCCAAAGCAAAGAGCCTGGAGTTAATAAAACAGTATGGATGATCTGGGGGTGCATTGTTTCCTGCCTTTGTATTATTTAGTAAAATAGGTATAGCCTCACAGAGTGCTTGTAAGTTCAGACTCCATGCTGGCGAGAACCAGAATAGTCACGCATGCACACATGCAAACTTTTTGGAGTCAGAACCCCAGGTTTGATCCATTTTACTGTCAGAGTTCTGGGACGAGGAGAGAAAAAGAACTTGAGCCCTTTTGCAACAGGATACTTGTGGGTGCCAAAATTCAAGGCAAATCCTGGCAAGAAACAAGCTCATTCTGTAACTTTTTTTTCTTTCTTTTTTTCTTTCTTTCTTTTTTTTTTCCTTAATTATCATTTACTTATTAACAGCTCTCTTTGGCTCTCACCTGAAGCTGCTGACCTGTTCCTCCTAGCCATGGCAATTAGCAGGGAGACAATGATCTGCAGAGGGCAAGGAGCAGCCTGTGCTGAGGGGGGTAGAGGTGGGCAAGGGCTGTGGAGGTGGAGGGTCACCAGAGGAAGAGCTATTTATGGCCCCGGGAGGGAGGATTCGATAAAAGACCATCTAGCTTGACTTGACTTCCTCTTGACTTATCTGTTCTGGGAGATACTGGTATGCCTCCCTGCCCCATGGGCTCCCATTGTACCCGGTGCCATTTAGACAGAAGGTCTGTGGGACAGTAACTCTGTGTTCATGCTGGTAGCTAGCACAGACGGCTCTGATCTCTATCTGTGCTAACCTCGGTGCAAGTAATTGTTTGACAAAGAGAGAGAGCAAGTCTGGCTTAAACATGTGTGACTGGTGTCCAAACCTGGCCCAGCTCATGATCTCCTGGTATTGATTTGTTTCCTCCATATTGCCTTCCCTTCACCACAGGAACCTGACGGGGCTGGTCAGAACCACACGGGTTTCCTGGGCTGAGACCTCAGCAAGAAATGAGCTTTGCAGTGTAACTGAATGACGATGTACAGGAAGAACCCATCCCCTAAAAAAATGCTCACGGAGAGAAGAGCTTAAGGGATGATATTAAGTTAGACAACCATGTTAAACTGCATCTGAAAAGGAAATTGGTAATTCCTCATCTATTTTTTGTTGAAAAATGGGACTTTTGTTTATAATGAAAAGCATTTTTATGGAGCAATCCTGTGAGATGCCAAATGTTTTGGCCCTGATCTAGCTAGATATTTAACCATGCACTTCATTTCTTAAGCTGCTCATGTGCCTAACCATTTTGCTGGATCAAGCCCAGAGCTCTCAGCATTTGGTGAGGTGTCAAAGGAGCAGGGCTGTGTTTGCAGTTGCATTACTGAACTCAGCATATAATGATTTTGATCATCATACGGAAAACGTTTCCCACAAATGTACTATCCAATAAAAATACTTAAACAAACTTCCTTGGGATTTTTCTCTTAGATGTGTGTTTTCTGATTGTGCTGTAGTAGAGCTGTTCACTAGGCAAGGTATTTGTGACCAAGGCATTCTTAAGTAACATTCAGTGGGAGTTATCAGAAAAATGGTATTAATTTTAAAAATCCAAGATTCTCACCCAATACCTGACTTTAAATGTGAAGACCCACATGGAAAGAAATGGAGTGCGTGGCCCTTAAATCCACTCAAAGCTGATGAAGATAGTTTGAATAGTTCACAGACCTGATTTAACAAATCATTTCAAACAATGGATGGGGAGTTATCAGCTGATATCAGACAACCAGTGGGCAGGGAGAGACCAAGCTCTTGAGCGAAGCAGTTGTTTGCAGATGGCTGGGTTCAGAAAGAAAGGATGGAAAATGAACCTGCCTGCTGGTTAACAAATGTGATCTGGAGTGGCTGAATTCCACTGGCCCTATTGAAGGAAGTACAGTGAATAAGAAGCAAGCGGCATTACATGGAAAAAGGTGAGTCTGATATCTCATCTTCTCTGTTGTAATGATGGTGTTAAATGTGCATGTGCAAAGGGAACGGATGAGATGGCATAACTAGAAAGAATTTGTAGAAGAGAGCAGAGCAGAAACAGGCTCTGTCAAAGCCAAAAAGGATGCGTGCCAACGTTGTTTCTCTTGGCATAGGTCAAAAAGCAGGCTGTGTGACAGGAGAGAAATTGGAGAAGACTGAGATAATGCCCAATTAGATCATGCAATTCTCCTCCCTGGGGCCCATGAAAGACTGGTAAGGAATTTTTCTGCTGGGAGGGAAAAAAGAAATCTGAAAAACTTTCCTTCCCTCAAAATACTTACAACAAAACCCCGCTGAAAAATGCTGCTTCCAGCTTAATATGTTCACTCCCTGTTGACTCTTACATGAAAAATACATTCCGATACCAACTGTGAAAATGCACAGTAAGTCAGCGTCCCAGTTTCCTTCCATGGCAAAATGTTGAGATCTCACAGTCGCCCTTGATATCACTGAAGTTCTTTTCATCCACATAGAATCATAGAAAACGCAAACCTGAGTTCCATTGCATCAGAGTTTCATAGCAGGTGCATTTTATTAGATGTTCCTGGTAATGCATGGCCAGAGCAGAGCCCGGCAAACAGACATCTGGGTCAGCCCCACTTCCAGGAACGGTAACTCCACCACCTCCGCGGGCAGCGTGATCCAATGCATTGCCATTCTTTCTGAGAAGGAATTTTTCTTAATATCCAGCCTGAACCTCCCCTCGTGCAACTTGAGGCCATTCCCTCCCACCCTGATCATATACCACTGCTAGTCTGCAGTGATGCGGTACTGTGAGCTGCTCTAAAGGCCAAGAACAAAGCTGTGGTTTCCCAAGCCCTTTGCTACCTACAGTGTCACAACATCTGCTCGGGCACTTCTAGCACTGAAATATTCCCTGTAGCCTGCTTGCTCAGAGCAAAGTTCAGAAGCTTTAAATAGTGAAGAATCCTTGTGGATCTCACCGCCATGACGTTACTCCCTTAATTTCATTCTACTTGATTTTTACCTCCTTATCTTTAGAGAGCAGTCCCTGCTGTTGTCCTACATAACCCTATTTTCATTATCTTCTACCTATGTATATAGACTTCCCAGGTCTGTCTGCATCCTCAGAGATGCTTTTAACGCTTCTTAGACTTGGGACTGAAATTCTGCTCTCTGATATGCTGTGGTGATGTCAACCAGCTTACCACACAAAGACGATCAGAATCACAATTCATTTTAGAAAATGTAGTTGCTGAAGTATTTTCTCATTATTACTGTATTTCCTCATTGCCCATGGAATGGGGTGAGTTGATGATGCCTGCTGCAGGGACAGATCAGCTGGTACACATGTAGCTCTTTGTTACACCTTAACAGTGGGCTAAGGAGCACCAGCAGCAATAGTAGTGGTTACAACAGGACTGGAGGATTCAGATCAGAACTGGTCAGACTTCATGAGCAACTGGAAGGAAAATGCTGGGTTTCATGATTGCATGGTCAGGACAAGAGAAAGCAGAAGAGGCAGGAGCAGCCTCACCCCGAGGCAGGCGGCACAACATGTGTTAGGAGGCGGCTGCAGCTGGCTGAGCTCTGGCTCATCCCTCAACTCAGTGCTGAGGAAGGCTCTGCAGAGGAGCGAATGGCCACTGTCTGGGCTGGGGACCTCGGTCACTGTCACCTGTGTGGGATCAGAGGGGTGGGTGGCAGAGGGGGCTGCTCCAACATGTCCTCTTCTGGCAAAGAGGAGCCCTGTCCTTGCCAGGCTGGGGAAGGCCAGCTCAGTCCTGCATGACCAAGTACAACTGCCGCTCCTGTGTCCTTTCCCCCTGGTGCTGCGTTCATTAGCTGTGAGCCTTCGTTTTATGGGAACCCTCCCACCCAGCTTCCTCCTAGCTTAATGACAGGCTCATTAAAGAGATGCCAATAAAGCTATGGTGCAAGAACATTGCGAGGGCTTGCTGCATGCTCATCCTCTCCACCCGTGAGCCAGGTTCTGCACAGGGTTCAGCATTTGGGGTCAGGAGAAGCCAGAGACACCCCTGGAACCTGTGGACTAGTTTTCATGCTCCGTTTTGGGGCTCTGTTGCATAAACGTTTCCCAGCGTGGGCTTTTTTTTTTTTTTCTTTCTCATCTCTAAGGAGGGAGGAACAAGGTCTCTTAATGAGGGGAGGATTAACAGGCCATAAGACTCGGCCCTGAAAGAGCCGTCGGTCTGTGGGGCCGCCCAGCAGGATGCAGGGTAATTGGATTGGACCCGAAGAGCACCTTGAATCGGTTCTGAGGCAGCCGCGGTGGGTTGCTCCAGAGGGGTCCGGGGCTAGGGAGGAGGGGAGCGTGTGGCTCTTTAGAGAAGCCAGAGCCAAGATGGGGGATCAGCCGGCTCATTAAGGGATTAGAGTGTTTGTTCTTCTCAAGACTTTTGTTGCTAAAACACTTTGCGCAGCATTTTCTGGAGCCTGGGGAGCTTAAAGAGCTTGTCAGAGCTCTGCTCTTGTCCCAGCGCAGAAGCAGAGATGCTCTTTCCTCCGGCCTTCCTGCCAGCGCCGGCGGCGGATATTGCCAGTGACAGCTCCGCTTTCCCAGCCCTTCTCACCTCTGATCACAGCACTTCTGTCTCTGGGTTTTGAAGTAAAGGAAGAAGAAAAGGAAAAGGATGAAGCAAAAGTCACACATCAGGAGGGAGTTCGTTGACAGTCAGGGACACTGTTGGGCTTCTGGTATTTGCTGCACAGATAATTGACGACTGTGCATGTTCTGAAGTGCTCACTGAAAGATTTCACCTCCCCATGGGCTCCGTGTTAGGTCTCCAGCACTTGTGATAGCAAGACTGGCACACAAACGGTGCTGATATGTGTGTCCGGATGATTTGTGTATTTGTATCTTCATACAAACGTGGCTATAAATATTGCCTAGACTACCATTATTACCAGCATTGTCTGAAATGTACTGGCTGCTGAGATGCAATGCCAGAAGAAGCTGGGCAGGGTGGGGATGGCGCAATGAGAGCACAGCCGACCAAGAATCCTGGTTCCCCTCTGAATAGCAAGGAAGAGATAAAAGCTCAAAAACCATAGAATCATAAAATCAAAGAATGGCTTGGAAGGAACCTTAAAGATCTAGTTCCAGCCCCCGAACTGTGGACAGGGCTACCATTCACCAGACCAGGTTTAAGTCCAAATCAAGAAGCACACATACAGGAATGCAGTCTATTAGGAGAACATGTTACGGATATGTTGATAAAGCTCTACTCTCATCAGTTCATCTGTCCCCGTTTTAGGGACTCTTTCTTCCTCCCATCACTGTGGGGTTGGTGAGTGCACGGCAGTGACACTCATAGCACACAGCTGATGCCATGGGAGCTCTCCCTCCTGTCTGTGGAATGAGTGAATTGGTGTCACCTGGGAGGGATAGAGGCAGTGCTTGTGCTAGGGCCCTGATGTCTTTGTCATGACCTTGCCATGATGCCACAAGTGGGTGAGTCTAGCATGCCTTGGGTCACTGGGGCCATTTGAGTGGATGCTGGAAGGGAAGGAGGAGAGCAGCCTGGGATGTCACTTGTGGCTCACTCCTGTATCCTACCAGCAGCTCCAGCTGATGAGCATGCAGATGTGGCTCCCTTCCTCAGTGGGTGGCTGGCTGCAAGCTCAGCATGCTAGCTAGGGGGTAAATTTGGCCCTCACCTTTAGAGATGTTTGGGGGCTGGGTTAGGGGGGCGTCTAATCAGCTCTGTGGAGCAGCAAATGGAAGGGAGTTGTGCAGGATCTCTCAGTCTCCCAGTGTAAGTTGCACTCCCACCTCCTGGCTCTGCTGAGCAGGAGTTTCAGTGGGAAGTGTATAGACTGGGAGAGAGAAGGGGACAGCCAAGCAAGCAGCAGAAGGGTGGAGGGGGGAGAGGGTTACAGGGAAAATAAATGAGACTCCCATGAAATTAATTGTTTGAAGGGAGTGCCCCACTCGGCTGTGAATTCTGAAATGATTATTGGATTTGCAGGCAGACGGGGAACAGAACGGGTCGGGTGCACGATTAATATCTTATTGATAGCGGATTAAGAGAGCGAGATCAAATCTTTAACTGAGTGGAGATGCAGTTTATCAATTTGTCACAAAAAATGTAGCAATCAGAAGTGGAGAACATCAGGGGCGGCTTGTGGATCGATCTGTGTCAGTGCCTCACAGCACGGTTTTGCATTGAGTTCCTCCCAGGTACCCAGAGGAAATGGGCTTGGTGCTGGCCATGCCAAGAAGGAAGAATATGGGGAAAACTGAACCATTGTGAAAAGGGTCATCACCAGATGTTGGGTGCCCAGGGATGCTACATGGTGGTGCTGTGGGGTACGGCAAAGCAGTGGTGCCTAGGGAGCACAGGCTTCCCAAGTGAGTGGGTACTAGGAGAGTCAGCCCTTGGTATGGCATTAGCCAGGCTTACAACCAGCCAGGACTTCCCAGACTTCAGGGTAAGGTGAGTGTATGGCTGAATGGCAAACAGGTATTGGATTAGGAAAAATTACAATGTTACAAAGTAGAAGTGAAATAAAGATCTTACCTGTATCCTGGGCTTGCTGAAAGGTTCCTAGAGGGAGGATCTCCAGCTAGAGATCCTTCCTCC
>PPHD01012969.1:0-17653 GCA_002909625.1 Bambusicola thoracicus | reverse complement strand
TGCACAGCCAAAACCATGGGCTAATTATTTTAACTGGGATTGTAACTTCCATACAAAAGCATTTGATTGAAATCAGCAGATGTGTCTTGCTAGTGGCCGCTGTCCTGGCGGTCATGTTATTGTTTGTGGTGTGGTATGGGTTCAAGATGGGAATAACTCGCAGAGTTTGGGCAGGAGGCTCACAAAGACCTGGCTTAGCATCATTTGCATGTGCAAACTCTCACCCACCTCGCTGTGGCAGATGAGTGTGCAGATGTTTGTCATGTGTGGGACTTCACATTGGTGTTACTAGAGCTGCTCTCATTAATGGGGTGCATAGCTGGAGCACAGAGCATGCAGGAGAGGAGCTGCAGTCTGACTTGATAAAACACTGACTATCGTGGCCAACATGAATGCAAGATTCACCGATTGCAGAGAATACGCTTCTAAAATACTTCTTAAAAGTTGAAGTGTCCTTTTTATAATGGCTTTATCAAAAGCAATATAAAGTGTCAAACTCATTCCAGGTGCAATTCATTGACTTTAGTGCCATGGCAATAAAAATGAGTTTGGCCTGTCAGAGGAGAACGTGTTGTCGATGCACAAGTGTTGTCATCTTCAATTTACACTTTCCTCTCACCCTGTAGATCTCTATCATTGTTAGGACTTCCATATATCCACAGCATTCTTTGGCTATATTTGCTGACAATTTTTTTTAGCTTTCTCATAAGTCGTTTCCATAGCTACAAACTTGGCGTTCATAGAGGGGAAAAAATGTTAAAGGTTCCTGATCATTATTATATTACTCGTCTTTATATTTCTTCTTGTCTCGCGTAGCACTGCGCCGCAGAGCACTTTAATGGGAATGCTGCAGCACCGAATTGTCTGTTATTTCAAGAAGTGGAGTTGGGTGCTGAGGTGAATCCTTAAAAAGCAGAAGAGCGGAATCATTAAGCCACTGATTTAGAGTAAATGCTGCAGACACAGGACATATATTAGTAATGTTTATATATAGCACCTTGCAGATGAGCCTTTGACTTCTGCACGTAAATAAAACCTGACATTAACAGCATTCCGCTGGCTTTTGGTGAAGATAGCTAATGTATAACCTCTTCTGTTTTCTGTTTCTAGGGCTTTGTTACAGATGAAATGTTGATGTTTTTATTCACGCACTCTTTTCTGATGCAATAGTGCTCACCTCCCCAGTGAAGCCGGGGCAGCTGAGCTGAGCAGCCAAGCTGTGCCCACCTTGTCAGGAGCAGCAGCTGGCTCTGTGGCAGGAGCCTTGCCCCATGCACCGGAGCAGCTTGGTGCAGTACAACAGCAGGTTTGGGAGCATGCAGGGACCTCGCTTTCCACACTCTCAATCCAATTAGCTGCTGCAGAGCAGATGGAGCAGATTAGTGCCTGGCTTGCCTTCCTCCGCCCTCTTCCCCAATGCAAAGGGTGTCAAGGCCAGCAATCGGCTTACGTGTGAGTCCCGTGGCACATCAAGATGTGGCTCCCACCCTGCCTGCCTGGGGTCACCCTGTGCCCAGTGGAGTGGGTCCAGGTCTCAGGTAGCTGGGGAAGTCTTGACCTAACCTTGGAGATTGGGAAGCAAATAGAAAAACAGAGACAGCCAAGGAGGGGCTGGGAGAAGGGGCAGATAGTGATAGGCCAAGGCTTAGAACTAAAAGAAGGGAGATATAGGTTGGATTTCGGAAGAGAAATTGTTTACTCAGAGGATGATGAGGCCCTGGCACAGGTTGCCCAGAGAAGCTGTGGCAACTCTGGACATCCCCAGAGGTCTGCCAGGCCAGGCTGGATGGGGCCCTGGGCAGCCTGAGCTGGTGGCAACCAGCCCACAGCAGGGGTTGGAACTGGATGGACTTTAAGGTTCCTTCCAACCCAAACCCTTCAGTGATTCTGTGAAACCAGTAGGGCTTGAATGGTTGGAGCTGATGAGGGTCTGTATTGGAAACGCTAAGTCACAGCCTGAAGCAGTGATTGAGCACCTGGTGGAAGGCAGGGCCAACCCAGGGGAGCTCAGGTGCATGCAATGCAGCTGAATAACCAGAAAGGCTGGAGTGAAGGTCCACCCCTTCCCAGCCCTCATGTAAGGTTTGGCAGTGAAAATGAGGGTATCTGCTGGAGATCCCTGCCTACCTGAGGCCTTTGAAAGATTAGCAGCTTTTTTTTTCCCCCTCCGTTTCTCTGTCTACAGCTGTTGTATTTGGGTTTGTTCTCATTTGTTGCAGCTGAAGACTTTGCCACCCTGCTATTATTGCTGTACATTCCATCATATTGTAGCATTATAGTGTCCTTTGTAAATACTGGTTGGTACAGCCAGGATGGCAGTCTCTGAGATTTCATTTATACATGTGGATATATACACATGTGAAAATGGGAAGAAAAGCTCTCAAAAATATAATCTGTGCATTGTCATTATCCATTTGGATCAGCACTTCTGCACAGTTAGAAGTGTTTTGCCAGGAGTGATTTGGTTTGGTTTTCAAGCAGTTTGTTGTTTCCTAGGTTGTTGTATGGACTTGGCGAGTACATAAACAGAAGGGACTTTGCTTAGACAGCAAACACAGTGAGAGGCAGTCAGTTAGGATATACTTTCAACCAAAAAGAAGTCAGAAAAAAAAGAATATCAAAAGAAGTCCCAGTTGAAACATTTGGGATGTGTGCTCTTGGATGTTAAGATGGTACCATGGGTGCAGGGCCAGGGGGTGCAACAACCTGATGATGCGCCCTTGGCACCTCTGCAGGTCTTCTTCACCCCTGCACGTGTCCTGACACTTGTTCTAACACTGCAAATCCCTGCACAGTTTCAAGCTGCCTCCTACGCGCTCCTCTGCTGATTGTGGGGATTATCATCGGCCTTTCCTTATGGTGGCTCTTGTTGGAGTCTCTCACCATTAGTCGCGGAGTGAAAAAAGAACAGGGATGGAAATGTCACACGCAATCATCTGTAATGTTCCCTGCCTTCCTCTGAATGCTTTATGATAAAGTTTAAAATGAATATTCAGAAAGTACAATAGTTCGTGCAAGTGCGTGTGTTTCGCTTTGATGATGAAAGAAGTCTTGATTAGTATGCATTATGAAAGATAAAAGGAAGTATTCAGCGTGGACAGCAGAGAGCTTATCTGCACCTGGACTGTCCCACTGGGACAATGGGGTAATTGGGAAAACCCAACCATAGCTTTCATTGTCCCGCCTATCGACCTCTCACTTGTTCTGTCATTGAATTCTTGGTCACGTTGGGTGGACCTGAGTAAGAGTGGAAGTTACCAGCTTAAGGACTGAAAGGTTTGGTCTGAAGATTTTAAATTCCATGCCTTACCACTTTTAGATGGCTGTTGGTGCTGTTTCATCAGCAACTGGGGCCAAGAGCCCCCAACCATGGATTGCTGCACTATCATCAGTGGATCACGGTGGTGCTGAGCAGCCTGTTGTGCTCTGTCAGCTGGACTTTATCCAGCAAGGAGAAGTCTTCTGTACTTGCTGTTCTTCCTTACATCTACGGAGCTCATGCAGTGGCAGCCCCACGTGCTGCGTTTTACTTTCCTAAATCCAGGTTCCTGGTTTTGAAGCTTGCATGAGAAGAGCCAAAGGAATGAATATTCCTCATTTTTGAGCCTCCCTTTCTGGAAAAGCAGTTTCCAAAAGGGAGCAGTGAGTGAGGCTGTACCTCCATCTCAATTAATGGCGGTTTTGCCATTCATTGCAGCAGAAGAAAGATTTTACCCTCTCCTGCAGAAGCAATCAGCTCCACATAACTTACTTTTATTTCATTTCTTAAAATTAGATCTACAAAACCAATGGTTTCTTTAAGCAAGAGGAGCTGTAAATTTCATGCATTGAATGCCTGTGCATTATTAAAAATAATAGGTTATATTTGTCAAATGGATAATGAGTAGGTTTCTTTCTCTGTTTTTCAGTATTTTAATGAGTACAGGAAATGTTTGCTATTTATTTGCTTTCAGGTTTTACCAAGGAGCTCTGGAGATAATTGTCAAATTTTCAAATGCGTATCAATATTTCATGAAGTGCTGTTTTTCCTCTGTACGTGAAGGAGTTGGGCTATTAGCACTAGGAACACTCCTGCAATGCCACAGCCCCATGTGCTGCCACATCCCCCCCTTGGCCCCATGCCTGGGCTGTGCAGGTCGGGGTGTGCCTTACACAGATACTGGATCCATCCAGGTTGTGCTATGGAAAAGAAATATTCCACCTTTCCTACCGGCAGCCAATTAAATGCTCTTGAATTATTAAAGCTCAGATTGCTTTTAAATGTAGCAGTGTCGGTAGTGTTGTGCGTGGGTGTTGGCTGTCCACCTTTCAGTTGGTTCTGTGTGGTCAGCTTGACTGGGACATGCAGTGCTGGCTGTGTGTTAGCAGCCATTGTTCTGGTTTGGATGCTTGCCATTGAGAAGTGGTTTGGTTGTGCACACAGTAGAGTGCTTCCTTCTTTGCTTCTGATATTTCGGTTTCATGTGAAATTCCTGTTCTTGCTCTTAGGTTACTCACCCTGTTTCTGGTTTACTCCCCCTAAAACTCAGATGTGTCAGACTCTGCTCCTGTTAATGAATGATAAGCCTGTCGAGCTCACTGCAGTGCTCTTGAGGAAGAAAACATAACTCAGAAGGTGAAAATGATTCATAGATATGGGCCCACTGTGTGCTGCTCTGGAGAGCGCTGTACAAAAATAATCATTGGTAAACTGTTGTGGCTTTTTAACTGTTACAAATGGCTGGGTTGCCATACCTGCTTCACTGGTCATAGCGGAGAGCTGGCTGTGCAAAGAGCAAAAATTGAGACTTCAAGTTTTACTCAGCTGAGCCCAGGGTGGAACATCAGCGTGGAAACCTAAGAGGGTATGGAGAGCTGGAAGGTGAGTGGGAATTGCACCCAGGTCTACAGGCTACTCAGAAAAAGAGTGGTAATGCATTGGCACAGCTGCCCAGGAGCGTTGGGGTCACCGTCCCTGCAGGTGTTTCAGAACTGTGGGAACGTGGCACTGAGGGATGTGGGCATGATGGGGGTGGGTGGGCTGGGCTTGGGGATTTTAGAGGTCTTTCCCAGCCTTAATGAGTATGATTTTACGACAGAGGGAGATAGGACGTCCTGTAGAGGCAGGACGCGGGACGTGCTGTGACAGCAGCAGATGTGCAAGACCTGTGGGTCAGGAGACCCAGAAGGAGCTTGCTTGGCTGCTCCGTGGCAAGAGCAGTGGCTGTTTCCTGAAGAAGGAGGGATGAGGCCTGGGGGAAGGGCAGAGCTGACTTTGTGATGGAGGGCTCTGAAGATGATGTCTTGAAGTGGCAAAAGACATCAAAACTGGCATATGAGGCTGGCTGTATTTTGGGTTAAGATGAATGACAACACGTTGCTGTCCCTGGAGGTGCTGTAGAAACGTGTAGATGTGGCACTGAGAGACATAGTTTAGTGGACAATATTGGGGGTGGGTGGGTGGTTTGACTGGGTGATCTTAGAGGTCTTTT
The DNA here is from genome assembly GCA_002909625.1 of Bambusicola thoracicus. NCBI lineage: Eukaryota > Metazoa > Chordata > Aves > Galliformes > Phasianidae > Bambusicola > Bambusicola thoracicus. The sequence continues at coordinate 12,182 of PPHD01012969.1, read as the reverse complement.
CCAACTTCAGTGATCCTATGATTCTGTTCTCTGCTTCTCTGGGCTACAGTCAACCAGAGCAGGTCAGTTGTGAGGAGCTACTGGCTACACAAACCATGATATCAGCTGAGGAGGAGAAAGAGAAATGGCAATTACACAGTATTGGCATGACAAGAGTGTGTGGGGGTAGGGAATTTCTGTTGGCTCAATATCATCAAATTCCAGACTGCAAACAGAGGTATTGGTCAGAGAAGGTGGTGCTTGGGGTCACAGGCATGTGCCTTATGAACTAAAAAGCGTCTTCTAAAGGATGTGCAGCTGTGAATGGGATAAATCCAGAGATCTGTTGGACTATCTCACTTTTTCACTCTTGGCAGTCATTCCATGTCAGTAGATGAGCTCTGTGCTGGTGAATGCAAAGGGAGGTCCCCTCCTCTCCTGGTGCAGTGAATTGGTGTCCTTAGGAGCAGCGGTGCTGGGCAGTCAGCCCAAACAGTTGTGTCCACACCTGTGTATGGCGTGCAGGCAGCTGAGCAGGGCAGGATCAGTGAGGGGAGGAGGCCTGGGCTCTGGCAGCCACCGAGAGGGCGAGCGGATCAGCAGAGCCATGTGGGAGGCAGATCTCAGAAGGACTGGAGGGACAACATGGGCTTGGCGCTATGGGGAGGTTGTTGCACGGCTCTGTGTTGCACAACCATTACAGTTTGGGAAGAACATTTCAGTGAGAGCCAGAGGGATACTCCATGGCTGTCCCTGGGGGCAGACTGCAGGCGGCTTTTGCTGCGGGAAGGAAGAGATGTTGGATGCCAGTAAGGAAGAGCGCTGCTGTAACTCCTTCCGAAAAGCCTCTCCTGCTCCTCCCAGAGGCCTCAGGCTCCGGAGCAGCAGCTGGCCTCCAGAAGATAAGCAGTTTGCAATGCAATCTCTGCCTTGCCTGCGCTCGTTTGTGGTTCGGCTATGGGTTGCCTGCACCAGATGCCAGGAGTGCTTGTTTCCCTTCCATGATGCTCCTCCAATGGGTGGAATTTGGCCACTCGCTGCACTCCGGGACACTTTCCTGGGGGATCTCCAATTTCCTTTACTCCCACTCTGGGAAAATATTAGGCTCACAGTGTTAATATGCCTCTTACCTGTTTGTTTGCTTAATCTGTTCGTAAGGCATCTAGCCAAGGCACTGACCAGTGAGTACATACCAGGCGGTGCTGGGCAGCTGGCTGCGAGCACAGCAAGGCTGGTGGAAGGCAAGAGAGCAGAAGAAAGGGGCAAATACTGGAATTAGCAACAGCAAGCCAACTAAAATACTGCATCTGGACAGGCAGTACCCTAAAGATAGACAGTTTCTAAGAAACTATTCCATGCTTGCAAGCAGCACTGCTGGTAACATTCACAAAATGTTTGTGATTTGAATTTTTTGCAAGCTCCTCCTCCCAGATTCATGTAGTAATGTGCTTTGTTTGCTTTCAGCTTCTAGCCTCAATAGTTTCAGAATACCTCTGACTCGAGTCCATCCAAAGCCCTCTGTGCTGCAGCAGGGCATACAGCAGGGCAGTGTTTGGTGAGTCCTGCGGCTTCGGGCTCTGAGCAAGGGTCTGCAGGTGGGATTTGGAAAATCTATAACTAGAAAGTAGATCTTTAGCAAATTGATCCCTGGCTCTGGGATTTTGACTTCATATCATGAGCAGAGCATGTAACCTATGCTTTGCTGCTCTGAGCTTAACTGCGCTTTGCTGCTAGCTGTCCAGGCTGGGAGTTGGACCAGATGATCTTTAAAGGTCCCTTCCAACTCAAATTATGGTTCTACTAGGACGAGGGGAGATGGTTTCAAACTTAATAGAGGAAAGATCTAGATTGCACACAGCTTTTTTCCTATATCTGGTAAGGGTGGTGAGGCACTGGCACAGGCTGCCCAGAGAGGTGATAGTGCCCATCTGTGCAGACACCCAAGGTCAGGGGATGGGCTCTGAGCACCTGATGGAGCTGTGGGTGTTCCTGTGCATTGCAGGGGGTTGGACCAGATGGCCTTTAAAGTTCCCTTCCAATTCAAACCATTCTATGACTCTACCTAAGCTAGTTTTGTAGTTCTGTGGGTTTGATGGCTCTACTCCCTTTGCAGAGGTGTTTGGGACCCTGGAACTCCTTGGATCAGAGGCCCTCCATGGGGCTCAGCCTCTCCTTGTCCAACTTAGGTGGTTCTTTCTCATTTCATCATGTCCTTTGGGATGGTTTTCTCAGAGCTGCTCTCAGCAAGCCCAGCTTGCCCTGCCACCATCTCTGTTCTCTCACCAGCCTGCAGACTGCAGCTGCGCTCACAGCTTCCCACCTACCACCTGCGATCCTGTTCCTGCTGGCAGCTGCTGTGAAGCAGAACCCGTTGCTCAGCCACACCAGGTAGCAGCCCATCCCAGCAAGGGGCCTTCACAGCCCTCAGAGGCCACAGCTTCATGTTCAATTACATTAAGAGCATCTCAGTCCCACTCCTGGAAGCGGTCCATGGCCGATGTTTCTCCTTGGCCAGAGCCTTGTGCTGAGGGGAGGGATCAATCTGCTGCTTGCCTGCTGCAGCCAAGGAGCTCGCTGCACAGGTTGCACGTTCCCCTATGCTTCCCAGACCTGGTGGCACAGCGCTGCACCCGCAGCGATGCACCAATAACTACACCTGGTTCTGGAGAGGCAGTGGGGCTGACTGAGCCATTTCTGTTTCCTCCATAGCTTCATGTGCTGCTGTTCTTTCCTTGTTCTCTGCCTCGATTTCAGCGGCGTTGTTTTCCTCCTCCTTACGAACGCAGCCAACTTGCTAATTAACCAAAGCACTGCGCAGCCATTGTGGCTGTTCCATGGAGCTCTTTGTCCATACCAATGCCTCCCCTTCCCCAAAAGATTTTGTTCAGGTCCCCACAGCTGAGGGGAGGTTGGAACCCAGGCTCCAAATCCGATACCTCTGGCTATGACAAATACTGTAGGGGTTATTTTTCTGTTGCATTCTTACACGAGAAAAATAGTTACGAGAAATAAATATCACTTTGTGCTGGGCTTTACTGCTTACTGGGCTTTGAGCCTGGAAGGATTTAAAAGTCATCATGCTGTCAGGGAAAGCTGCAGCGAGTGAGAGGAGGCGGAGGGCTGCTGCTGCCAGCTGTTGTGATTTGGGAAGTGCTCGTCCTGACCAATGGAAGGGTGATGGGGAGGCAGCCAGCACCGAGCAGTGACACCCAGTGTCCTTCATATTGTGACACTGTACATGCAACCTGTTTTTAATCATAGTTGTTATCTTCTGTTGCTGGGCATTGCCCGTAGCTCAAAGCTGCATGAACAGGATGGGAGGTGTCTTCTTGGGCATTGCTGGCTCTGTGACCCCGTAAGTTCTCTTTCCATCCCACATCTGTCCCATATGGAAAGCAACGCTCTGCTGTAAGGACTTGGAGCAATCTGCCAGGGTCGGTTACAGTATCTTGTCCATTAGAAGCAGAAAGAAATACCACTGGGGATAGAAGATAGGAAATACATTTGCAAGGCATCTGAGTCTGATGCTGAGACATTCTTTCTTTCAGGGTTGATGTTGCCAATAGCTTCTCTTGTGCTCAGACCAAAACTATTCTGGGTGGAACATTTGCTCCCTACTTTCTAGCAAGCCTGGTTGCAGGAATGAAGAATGGATTCTTTTCACTCACCACAGCTGGTTTGAATGATTTCCACTCTGAAGCCATTGACTCCAGGCACTTCTCATGTGAATCACAAGGAAGTCGCGACTGGGTTTTTGTTCATGTGCCTGACAAGGGCAGGAACAGCAGAGTGGTCTGGAGCTGGCTGGGTACTTGCATGTAAGTGCAGGGCAGGGAGGAGTCCTGCTGTGTGCTCTGCACCCAGCACAGGTTGTACGCATCCCCACCAGCTCCTTCCTGCAGTAAGGAGGCAGAGGAGGGTGAGATGTGCTGCTGACCTGGGCACCTGTGTGTGCTGCAGAGCACAGCAGTGTGACTGCCTTGGGTGCAGAAGGTCCGTTGTGCTCACTTAATGGAGCTTAGAGAGGAGTCCTTCAAGAATTGTGACCCTCTCATTACAAGTAATGCAAAAAAAAATTGCCTTGAAAGCCATCAGTGTCAGTTGGGTAGTCCTTGAATGAGGCATTGAGAGGGATGTGCTTCAGTGCATCGATTTCAAGGCCTGCTTCTCCAAAGGAGTGGCAAAACTCTGTGCCTCAGAGACCTCAGGAAATGACTGCAGACCCTGTGGCAGGTCTGTGTGCTCTTGTAGGTCACTCTCTGCTGTGAGCAACTTGAGTGAGATCGTGGATCATAGAATACAACTCGTAACAGGCTTCTGCAAAAGAATCCCCTTCCTTTTCCCTTCTGAAGGACCCCTCTATTAGGAGGATGGGTGGGCACGTGGAAGATGACAGGTAATCATGAAGGAAGATGATCCATTCATTGGGTTTTTAACCAGAGAGAAGTGCAGTAGAACTTGCTGAGAGTAACATGACCACAGAAAAAGGGATATGGAGAAAAAGAGATATGCTCCTCCTGCTTACGGCCAGGGGGGAGGTCCCACGTTGGGGTCTGTTACTGTGGAGGGGCTTTGGGACGCGTAGGACACAAGCACCATCTATGATCACTATTGCAGCAGTTTGTTTCGAATCGTAGAACCATTAAAGTTGGAAAAGACCTCTGAGATCATCTAGTCCAACCGCCAACTAATCTGTCTGCTGGAATGAAGTGCACGAACAAACACTTGCTTCCCTTTCCCCTACCTCACTCCTAAGGAAGAGGTGAGATCTGGTTGGTTCATTTTGCTGTACCTCGATCTTCTGGTGGGTTTGTGTCTTGACTTTGCAACGAAAAATCATCTAGGTTTTGTGTTTTAATTGAGACTATGAGTAGGGTATGTAGCTACAGCTCTTGGGTGGGTAGGTGATGGGTTTTATTGAAGCAGTAAAGTGTAGAGAGCTGTTAAAAGAAAATGGCTTATGACAGTGATACTGTTCAATGTGATTTATAGTTATATAACTGCAAGCAACTTTGACATATTTTCACCATCCTCAGTATCCGCATTAGATAAATATACAGCCTGTGCTTACCTACACCAGCATTGACTTTCTTTTCTGTGATGCTGGGAAGGCATAAAAACAAAGACATTTTTTAGCCCATTACAGCTTGACGTTGTTTGGAGAGCAGACAGTTTTGGTACAGCTTTGGGTGTTGTAACTTCCTTCGGAGAATGGCTGTAAGAAATGCCTCCTGGCAGCCATGAGAGTTGCAGTGCAGTGATCCTCTGCGTGCAGAATGAGACACCTTACATGTGAAGGTTATTGGTCAGAACTTCAGCTCATTTCAAACAGAGAGAAAATACAGATCCTAGCTTGGGTGCTTTACTCCATCATCCCCATCCCTCCTCTGGTTTCTATGGCCTTGCTGAAGTTCCCTTTGGCGTTGGTGAGGGAAGGGCTTGGTTCTCCACCTAGGGAGCCTTGGGCCATGGCCAGAAACCTCTGTGATGGAGAGGAGAGGTGGGCAGCGACCTGCGGGACCACGGGAGCAGCTCCACAGTCTTGGAGTTGGAAAATAAGGCTTTGCCAGTGTGCTATCTGGATTAATGAAGATGAGATGTGCTATATGAATGCAGCATGATCGTGTGGTTATCCCTTGGGCAGCTCCTGCTCACAAGGAGAAAAGGTTGGTTTGTGTTTGTGGATGGTTTTGCTTGCTCCACAAGCGTTCCTTTTTGGTTTATTATGGAAGACTGGAAGTGTATGTTCTTATGCTCAGAGACACAGCAGGTCACCAAAGATCCTTCCAGGTTACCCTACTTCACATAACTCCCCTTTAAGATAATTCTTTCTTCTATCCTGAATCGTGATACTATTTCAAACACTGTTGATCAGTAAGGGTGGCTGCAAACTCTGTTATTTGGATGTTGAACAAGGTATCCAGTTGCTCATGCAGTGAAGCCATTGGAAAGCATCTCTGGGTCTCAGGGTGAGGAGCTGCTTCAGGTGTCAAAGGCAGTGAGGGTATTTACAGAATCCTAGAATGGTCTGGGTTGAAAAGGACCACAGTGCTCATCCAGTTCCAACCCCCTGCTATGTGCAGGGTTGCCAACCAGCAGACCAGGCTGCCCAGAGCCACATCCAGCCTGGCCTTGAATGCCTGCAGGGATGGGGCATCCACAGCCTCCTTGGGCAACCTGTTCAGTGCGTCACCATTTAATGGGTTCGTCTTGGAAAAGTTAAATGCACAGCCTCGGATTGGCAGAATTTCTTTTGGAAAAGCTTTGAGTTTGGGCCTCAGGGCTGTTGGGGTGGTGATGCACAGATGGGTGGGGGCTGTGATGGATGTCCCACTGTGTGCAGCCCCCAGACCTTATTGGTTTTCAGCCAGGAAGACTGAAGCTAGGCAGGGTTCACAGGGAGAGATACTATCTTTCGTGAGAGCAATTTGTACAGTTAGGAAAACATCAGTGCTTTTGGGACCATATGCTTTTCTTCAGATCTCTCTGGTTGCGCATTACATGAAAAATAAGATCGGTTCGAGTTTTGAAAGGTTTAATGGATATTTGAGAGCAAGGAATTCAAAAGCGGCTCGCAAAAAAATATCTCACCATTTGATATGAAGATTTTAAGAAAGATTCAATAGCCCTGAATGGCAAAAGATCTTCCTGGCTTGCAGCCCATTACTTACAACCCAGCATCTGTGCACATGGAGTCGAAGGTTCCATGTGCAGTCTCAGAAGCGTGCCCTCTTGTGCACCTGGGCGGTCTGCAAGTGGACGGACATGTTCTTGTGCCTTTCTGCATCTTCAGGGTGCTCTGAGCCAGCTGTAATGGTTCCGGGCTATTTCAGATGTCAGCGGGAACCCAACGCATGCCTGAGTTCCTAAAATCCAAACATACCCCTGTAAAGAATTAGTTGTAGAAGTATTGACTTTAATAGCACGTGAGTTGTAGTTAAGTTCCTTCCAATGTTGGTATTTAGGGTTTTTTTCCTCATTTAGCTGTGATGCCCTGCTGTGAGGAAGTGTGTGTGTTTATCTTAAGGAAATTGGTGGGATTTGCGGGTATTCAGTACCTCCTGCAGTTATTCCCTGCTTTGTGTGTGTGCATTTTGCCATCGTTTTGTGCCACGCAGAATTGCTCCCAGATTCTTCAGAGGGCAGTGGGAGAGCAGAGGGGCTGTGGGACAGGGAGGGAGTGCAAAGTGAAGCAAGGAAGCAGGAAGACAAAACCAGGAGCTGCAGAAATGATGGAAGCACAGTGCTGGTTCACCCCCTGCTCCGTTGGGGGGTTATGCCGGTTGATCTTTGCTGTAGAGATGGGGATCTGAGTGCAGAGATGGGACTGGGAATGGTGTTGGGAAGGGAGGAAGCAGCGGAGGGTGCAGCACTGTTGGCAGGAGCACCGTGTGGGTCACACAGTGACAGCTGTCGGTCTGCAGAAGGGATGACCTTGCAGTAGGGTCACCCAGCAGACTGCAGGCTTGGCTGGCACGCCTGGCCGATGCCCAGGAGCTATTTTAGTAGGCCTTGCAGGGGACGAGGCCTTGGCAGGACCTGTGGGTTTTGAAGTGAGCTCACAGCCCTTTTCCCTTTGGTAGCCAGCCAGCTCCAGCACAGCCCAGGGCACCGCTTGTGTGCGTCACCCCAAATGGCACCGCTCAGCTTCGCATCCCTGCGCAGGTCCCTCCCAGCAGAGCAGTGCTGGCACTCCAACCCACTTGTCTGTGCACCAGGGGCATCGCTGCACTGCAAAGCTGTGAGCCAGCAAGTGCCAACCTCTGCCTTGCTTCTGTCCCCAGCCCAGAGCTCTGCTAACTCCATCCCTGCCCTCCTGCTCTGGGGGTCTGCAGGAAACCTCTGGTGGATCTCAGGAACGCGAGGCACAAAACTAAGCAGCATACAGAAACCCTGGTGTACATCTTCATTAAAAGATTCGTAGCACTTTCTGTCCAGCATAATTAAAAGGCCTAATGTCAGCATAATTTAATTCCAACAGCTGCATCACAATGTGGCGTTTTCTTTGTTTTCTGCTCATGACCAGTGTGCATACACAGGTTTAGAAGGTGCATACGGCACACACGCTGTCGGTCAGCTCGAGCCCCTCCGCTTCCCAAAAGCTGAGGCCGGGGGCTGTGTGTGATGGATGGCATTTCTTTCAGGGGAGGGGAATTTCTGGCCCCAGCCATACGGCTGTCACTTCCCCCTCTGCATAACACCAGCTTTGCATCCCGCACGCTGTCAGACCGTGTAAATGAAAACCCTGAGTTGTTTTTTTCTCTCTCTCTCCGTGATGATATAATTAGAACGGCTGCCTTTTCCCAGAATGGCCAGGCTGTGCTATTTTCTGTACCACGATGCTTGCTAAGGAGGCAGTCTTCATTTCAAGAGGAAGACACCCCGTATTGCTGCAGGCAGCAGGCAGATGGGCTTCCCCAGAGTTTGGGGAATTGGCACATGGAGTTGTTTCGTACCCCACTCTCTTCCCCTTCACAGCAATACAGAGGAGCAATAAGACATGGGACCAGGCTGTGTTGGCAGTGATGGGTGTCCCTACACCAGGGCTGCTGTGCCCTTGGCCAGGCTGATCTCAGCCTCCACTTTTCCATCTTCCAGAGCATCTCTAAAGCCTTCAGATCCCTCAGGGTGACTGAGAGTCTGGAGAGGCTCCCATCCAGACAGGGTTGTGGATGCCCCATCCCTGGAGGTGTTTAAGGCCAGGTTGGATGGGGCCCTGGGCAGCCTGGTCTAGTATTAGATATGGAGGTTGATGACCCTGCCTGCTGCAGCGGGGTTGGAGCTTCGTGATCCTTGAGGTGCCTTCCAACCCGGGCCATTCTGTGATCTAGATGGCAAATCCTGGGGCTCTTCTAGCACTCCGTGGCTCTGTGTTGCAGTGGGGATGCTGGAACACCTTCCTGCTTGCATTGCAGGGAAACGTCTTTGTTTTGTCCTGATGCCATTGGCTTCCATTTGGATAGAAGGAGAAAGAGAATTGGATGAGGGGGGCAGGGAGAACCCAGGAGGATGTACTGTGGGGCGCACTCCTCCTGTGCCACTTGAGGCTGCCTGCTCTGCATTACTGCCCCAGGGACCTTCAGCAGTGTGCTGTGTGTGCGCTGTAATGGGGCACACGTGGAGCTCAGGGGTGTAGGTGCTTGTGGTGAGTGCACCTACAGGAATCCAAGCTGTAAAATGGTGAAATACTGCAAATATAAACCCCCCCCATATTGTGACTGAGTGTTTAATTTACGGTTGTTTCTGTCATTCGGATGTGGCTTGCAGTCCTGGCGTTCGTATCAGCTCATAAGGATATTGTTTTAAACGGGAATTTCCTATGCATTCTTCAAAATACTTTCTAAAAGGCAGCCCTGAGTGCTGTCTGAGGAGCAAGTTGTGGGGCCAGGGCTGGCAGCTGGCACAGGGCCTCCTGCTGCACGGACCTGCCCTTCTCCTCTCACTGAAATGCACTAAACACCACTGTGCTTGTTTATAAGGAAGCTGTTTGATGTCACTTGCTGTACTGGCTTCTGTCCTTACAGCACCAAGTGCCTTCAGTGTATTTACAATTGGGAATAACAGTAAACACCTTCTCTCCCCCTGACTGCGAGATAAAGGCTGCATCTTATTTCATTTTCGTGCATGCATTCATCATGGGAAGCATTTATGAACTCTCCTGAGTGGTTCAGTGAGAGGGAGAGCTGCTGCGCAGGGCAGTTCCTTGCCCTCCTTCCTGTGAGTTTGAGGCTCACTTCAGCCCTCAGAGCTGTGTGGATGTGTGTCATGGAGGGTGATGCTCTTGAAACCAGCGGGAGCGTTTCCATGGATTTCAATGGAGAAACAGCTGTGCGCTCTTCTAGGGCAAGAGATGATGGCCACAAGTTGCACCAAGGGAAATCCCAGTTGGATATTAGGAGAAATTTCCCAGAGCAGTGAGGCACTGGCACAGCTGCCCAATGAGTGGTGAGATCACCATCTCTGGAGGTGTTGAGAGCTGTGGGGATGTGGCACTGAGGGACATGGGCAATGGACACGGTGGGGATGGGCTGGGGTTGGACTTGTTGATCCTAGTGGTCTTTTCCAGCCTTAATGATCCCATGATTCTGTGATTGTAATCTCCTGTGTTTGGCCCAGGTGAAGCTATTAGCCAGTGCCACCAGCACACTCACCAATGTCTGTTCTGCATTTGGCTCCCGTGCCCATGAATCACTTTGCAGGATCCAAGGGAGCACGCAGAGGCCACTTGGATCCCTCCAGGCATAACCTTTTGCCACTTGCAGCCCTGGGGAGGGCCAGAGGCAAGATGCAGCCCAGTGCCAGCCCAAGAGCTGGATGCAGATTTTCTTTCCTGTTTCTTGGACAAGAGCAGTTTCTGGTCGAGCAGTGGTGATGGCAGCTGGGAGGAGAACATCCAACCGGTCTAAGTGGGCAGTGGTGACGCACTGAACAGGTTGCCCAAGGAGGTTGTGGGCACCCCATCCCTGCAGGCATTCAAGGCCAGGCTGGATGTGGCTCTGGGCAGCCTGGGCTACTGGTTGGCGACCCTGCACATAGCAGGGTGTTGGAACTGGATGATCACTGTGGTCCTTTTCAACCCAGGCCATCCTGTGATACAAGCTGAGGGGCATGGGCTGCAACGGTGATGCTGTGGGGCCGCTTCCAGGTCCTCCCCACTCCCAGCACACGGGGCAGGAGCAGGAGATGGGCACCTCAGGGAGGATCCATGGGGTGAGCCCTGCTGTTGGCTGCCAACACCCAGCGGGTGAATACGTGCAGAATTATCCCTTGGTTTGGGGGTGCTGTGACAGCACGGCCTTGCCTTCCCCGCTGCTTTGTGCTGCTCTTCTTGCTGCCGCAAAAGGCTCTGGGTTTGCTCGTGGAGCCTTGCTCAATGCGCTCCATGTGGAAAGGCATGTTTCGTTTTTAAGCTTTGGGGGGGAAAGAAAAAAAAAACCACCCAAAGAAAACAAAACAAACATAAAACGCAGCATGGCACAGATTAAATCCATTGGAGACAACTGGAAAAGAAAGAAAGACGTCTGTGCAAGTCAAGTCAATAGGAGGAGGGGAGTGGAAGGGGGAAAAAGAAACTGTGACATATACAAACCCTTTAGTGTGCATAGCATAAGATTTTTTGGCTGGCACTCACATGATTTTATTCAAGGGCTGGGAAAGAACTCCGATTAGTTAAAAGCTTCGGCAAAGTCTGGAGGGAGCGCTCTGAAGAGTTGGGAGCCGCGCGGAGGTGGCCGAAACTCCTCTGGCAATCGCAGACCGTTCTTCCGAGGCTCGGGACAAAAGGCTTTTCTTTTCCCTCCGCGTTCAAAGAGACGTTTGTCTTGAGATGGTGCAGCTGTGGGCCGCGGGACCGCCCGTTTGAAGATACCCCCTCGTAGAGGAAAGGAGAGCCTGCGCCCTGCGAAGCGGCGGTAGTATTTTGGCGTGTGTGGGTCCCCCCTCCTCCTCCCTCCCTCCTCCTCCACCGCCATGTGTGGTTTTTAATAAGAAGAAGAATGTGGAGGCAACATTTTCCAGGCAAGGGGAAATTTCCTGTTTCTTTTCTGTTTGTTTAATAAAGTGTGTAGTCGACTGCGAAGCCGTAGCCGCTCAGTTGTGAATGAGGAACGCGGCCGATAGCCGCGCCGCCTTCTCGGTGCGCTTTGATGTACTGCAAGTGAAGATGTTTAACGCTCGCTTCTTCCCTTTTACTTGTTATTCTGAATGCTGCGTGGCGCGGGGAGCCGAGATTAACAAGAATTAGGCAAATGGCTCCGGCTTTTGTTTCTGCGAGATAGCACCCGCCGTCTGGCGGCCGCACAAAGGCTGCCATTGAGCGGGAGCGCTCCCTAATTCTCCTGGCAGGGGTGCCGCTGGGATCGGATACAAGTGGGTGGCAGAGGGGAGGAGCGGCGCGGAGGACAAGCGGGCTTTGTGCCTTCCAGATGGAACAAAAGCACTTTATGCGCCGGGCTGCGTGCAACAAGCGAGCCGGCTGCGCTCGGAGCCGTGAGCGTGGCTGCGAAACCCGGCTGCTTCTTTTCCCTTTCCTTTCCCTCGTCCGCGAAGCCTTCCTCCTCTCTCTCTTCCTCAGCAGATGCCGGCAGCCCCCGGGGGATGGCGCGGGGCTGCGGTTGGAGGCGGTGGGAGGCAGGAGCCGGGCGCGGGATGCGCACGGAGAGGCCGGGGGTTAACCGTGGTGTTAACCGTGGGGTCACGGAGCC
>PPHD01012968.1:0-17653 GCA_002909625.1 Bambusicola thoracicus | reverse complement strand
GTTACAAAGTAGAAGTGAAATAAAGATCTTACCCGTGTCCTGGGCTTGCAGAAAGGTTCCCAGAGGGAGGATCTCCAGAGAGAGATCCTTCCTCCCGGGGAGTCAGCCCTTAAATGGGGTCTAGGAGGAGGGGAGCATGGCTCCACCCCTTCCGGTCACTCAGGTGAGATTGCCTTCACCTGTGCCCCTGCAGCTGACTCAGCACTCGCCTCAGGTGGTCAATCAGAGGTTCAGGCCGTGATTCAACAGTTCCATACAGCATCCAAGACAAAAAAGGGCAGTCAGTTGTCTTTTTTCTACCATCAAACATACTAATACAGCATTAAATTAAAAGAACATGATGAAGTAATGCTCATTATTGTTTTTCTCGTGGCTTCTGATAGACTCGTCTCACTGTGGCACCAATACCTCACATATCAGAGAGCACTGAGCGTTATCAATGTCTGCAATCACTCACAGACAAATACAGGCACCAGTATTTTTATTCAGTGATGTATGAAAACTAATGGCATTTAAAAAAGAAAGAAAAGAAGAAAGTAAGTCTTCCTCCCATGCATTTCACTTCCCACAGAGCCAGTAAGGCAGAGCTGCCCCACTCCCATCACTGCACTGGAAAGAAGGGGGGAGGAGGGAATGCGGCTGCTAAAACCCATTCCTAAATCCCCCTTAGGGAGGGAAGGAGGAGGTCACGGATGAACTGACAACAGACACCAACGTTAACCCGTTCAGGGAAAGACCACAGCTGCTACCTCACGATCAGAGGAGATGGGGGGTGAACAAACAAGACTCACAAGCAATGCTACATGGTCTAAACACAAGGAAGGGGAATTTCTCTCATTTTGCTCTGAAGAAGCGATAAGAACACTGCACATATCCAAAAATCCCTAATATGGTTTGGTACACAGATTATTAGATACCAAAACGAGCTGCCAAAGAACTCTGGCACAAAGACATGGGAATCATTAAGAAACACACCCGACGAGTTCTGTAATGCTGGAAAAATTAGGTGTTCCTGAGCACTGCTAGCAAAGATTTCCAGGTTTCCCAACATGTGTGGCTTCTCCCACCAGCACGTCCCCGGCTTGCTGCCTTGTATGGCGGGGCGCACTGTACTCAAGGAAATCCGCAACGGCCAAACTGGGTATGCCCCCCATCCCAAAAGGCACCCAAGTACCCAAATGACCTAGCGCCAAGACGAGAGAAATCCTTCTGCAACTGATCCTACAACTTAAACCTACAAACTGGCAAACCGCTCCTTGTATTTTTTTCACATTAAACCCCTAATCCTTTAAATAATTTCTCTTCCCACATGTAACACGCTGAAAAACAATTGTAAAGCTCTGAGGAAAGCCAGCACCTGCAGGAAAGGGTTTTATCTGGCAACTGCTGGTGTTGTTGAGTTATTCATCACATAAATCTCCTATGAGGTCCCACCTCTTTCCTGTACTTCTAACTGCTGGAGTTTGAGAAAACAGACCTCGTTTCATGCCGAACTCCCACCACCGAGCAGCTGAATCTCCTACACTGCTTAGAATGCAGTTCGTGAGAGCAGACTTCGCATGGAGTCATGCAACATCCTGTTCTGAGCCAAGGCCTCCAGATGGGATATGTTTCACTGTTGCCTCCCCCTCCCCAGCCCATTGGGGCTCGTCCTTTTTTCTTTGAAAGCGTTTATCCCAGCTGATGCTCTACCAGCATGCTACAACTGACCCATCAGTCAAATACGGGCAAAGTCAAAACTTATTTAAAATTAAAAAAAAAAAAGAAACAAAGAAAAAAAGAAAAATTAAAATCCACTGAAATGATCAAAATATTTTTATCAGCTAATCAATTATCAAAGCTACGTATCAAGAGAAGTTATTTGCTGCAGCTCAGGAAAATCTGCCTTGCTTCACAACGTTTGCTGATGGTTTAAAAGCTTGGCGTTGTCACGCATGTTACCAATCTAGTGGAAGTTCTCATCGACACAACAAGGAACAAGCTGTCTCGCCTGCCCATCACTCTGAATGCTGGCAGCTTCTCAAACATCTGCTAAAGGTCAGATTTCCACTGCATGGAACCAATCAATGAGGCTACACAGCGCTCCCAGTGCCATTGGAAGAGCCAAACAAAGACCACTGTTTCCCATCAGCAAAGAAACTCAGCCCGAAATCTCCCCAGCGCTGCTAGCAAAGCCTGCTCTGCTGTCGCCACACAGCACTCCCCTACCTGGCAATGTCTGCACAGTTGGTCTGGTTGTGCTTTTAGCAGCAGACACAAGTGACCTCGTGCTTACCCATCCTCTCCTGCATTGTTAAGTGGTGCCCAGAAAGTACCACATACACAGAAGAAATGTTACTGAAGAAAGAAATGAACAACTGCACGCTTACACTAAGGGGGCTGTGATGTATTTAAATGGTAATCATCACATAAACAAACACTTTCAGAAAACTGACCATTCACACACCCGGTGCCTTTGTTCAGCCCCACCACTTCAAATAAGGCAAAACCCTCCCCTTCTCAATTCCAAAGCAAGATCCTAGGGTTAAAACTCAGCCTGAGATCATTATGCTCTGCCCTAAAATCCTTGCTAAGCAACCTCAGAAATATAATCCCGGCATCCTAACAGATTAGGGAATGGTTGGCTCCTGCTAAAAACAGCACGCTCTGCATTTCAGCAGCTTATCGCATGCCATAAGAACGGTGCTTTAGTGAGAGCATATGCATAAAAAATAAGTGATCGATTCCAGCACTGCTGAAACGCTGAGCTTGTTCTATTTTTACAGATAAAGTATTATTTTATGCGGATAATCTGGCACTGATTTACAAGGAAAGCCTTCCACACGCTGGATAGGAGGGCCAATTACAAAACACTGATGGAATTTGGGGATTTTTTGTTTTGTTTTTTTTCGTTTTTTGTTTTTAAATTCTTGTGCACACTGCTAAGTGATCCTCACGATCATTTTAGGCTTCAACAAAAGAAAAGAAATAGCATTTTTAATTTCAGAGCAAACACTGATGGGAGGATGGAGGCACACGTAACCCCACACAGCTCCCAGCACTGAAACCAAACGCTGTGGTGAGGGGTCAGCAGAAACCACATCTGGGAAGGATACCAAACAGGGTTAACTTCTGCAGCCTTTCAGTGCACACGGAACCATACCATTATGAGAGGCTTGAAGCCACGCATGCCTGTTTTCAGATGATTTTGGCCGAAATCACAGTCATCCCACACAGCTGTGAGTTGGGACACCCAGTCTCTGTGCCGCCTGGTAACTGCAGTAGGCGCGCACAGCGCACCTGGCCCAGCGTCACCGAGCGCGCAGCTTGGGCCACGGCCAGCAAACATGGAAGGGATGTTAGAAGTGAGCTGGAGGACCTGCAAAGACCAGTTTTATGAGTCCAGGCCGAGCGCCAAAGCACTGCTTTGAACTCCGTGTGACGTGGCTACGACAGCTCCCACCCAGCCCGAGAGCAGCGGTGCTGTGCTGCAGTGCACACCCAGCGCTCGGCGTGCTCAGCTGGGATCACTGAGTCTGCATGAGGACCGCACCCAGAGCTGCTGCTGGACCCACCAGTGCCACCTCACCCACATGCCTGAGCTGCAACTCGCTAGTGGGGTCAGAGCTTGTCTCAAAGCAGAGGGAACAGAGAAAGGAAGCTGCCCAAATGCTGCTCCGCACAGCTGGATAGTGAGCAACCGAGCTAGCAAAAGCAGAGATCGCTACTGCATATTCTGCTAGCCATGCATTACTGAAATGTCTCCTCCGTCCATTTACCCACCTTGCTGGCTAATTCAGATGCAGCATGTTTCACACACCCAATCCAAGCATGAAAAAAGAAATCTGTAGTTCAGAAAGTATCAGGAACAAAACTAAACTGCAGGTCCTGCTGCTGAAAAACAGCTGTAAAAGTGTCCTGGCTGCCCATGCCTTACCCAGTGTTTCATGGCTCCGAATACATAAGGCAGCTATCACACACCAGTCAGCGTGCTCCCCTGGACTGGTGAGTCTGCTTTGTTTAACTGGGATCCACTCTACAGGGCCTTCTTCTGTACAGGTGGGTGAGCAGCTGCTTACATGGAGCATGAAAGATGGGTCAAAGGAACCACCAGGAGAGGTGGCTGACACACAGACTGACTCACATCACTCCCTTAGAATCAAAGGAAGCATTTTACACATGGGCTTATGACTTACCAAAAAACCCCTTAAAGTTTAAAATGTGTTATTATTAATCATGTGTACCACGATGAACTGCAAAAGCAGCTAAATGCAGGCTTTCACAAACAGAACAGCTAATTCCATTTTCCTTGAATTTCTCAAAAACCAACCGACCAACAAGCTATTTGCTTAAAGCATTATTCTGCAATGTATGGTTTTACTGTCCCAGCTGTTTGGACGATGACTATGCTGTTCGCCCCTCCTAAATTACTGATCACATTTCTCTACCTTGGTAGCTCTTTTTAGTGTGCTGCAGTGCATGGAAGCTCCAAAGCACGGCAGGTGGGACCACTCAGCAGGGCTGACAGCATTACCATTCCTGACATCTCAGTGCTCCATTTTGCAACCTGTATCTTTAATTAAGTTTTGCACTGGAATAACAAGGAATACAAGACAATATGAAATGGCATAAATGATGCCATTCACTAGAGCTGCCAAGATGCTTTTATCTCAGCGATGCCTGCAGATTTCGTGCACTTTGGTTTCATATTTTTTTCAGCATTTTGAAAACCACACTAGACAGCCAGCTCAATCAATTGGTTTTGTTCCTTACATCTTCTTGTTGTATGTCCCCACACATAGCACTTGCGATACTCCCCCTACTCTTGCAAGGCTGTGGATAGTCAGGGGTAAGAAAGTTTAGTCACAGCATCAAAAATGAAATCAAGTTAGAAAGCATAATTATACATATTATTATGTATGTATTAACCATGAACACACAGTAGCTCAATTCTGAGTTAACTGTAAGCAAAGAAGGCAGTCTGTGAAGCTAATCAGGCATGCCACACAACGTAACAATTACACCAATATATTTGTCTCAAGATGACAAAATGCCTAAGAGGAAAGAAGAAAAGCCACCCAAGTCCCCACCCTGCCACAGACCAAGCAGAAAGTCAGCAGTGTGCACCCATCCGCAGGGCAAACCGGAGAGCAGCACATGCCCCTGGGCTGCTAACACAGTGGGTACGGCCACAGCTGCCACCACGCACGTGGTGCCTCTTACATGAGTGGAGGTAACAGTGGCACCGATGTAACACCTGCTTACTGCAGATCAGCCAAATCAATTACTGCTTTGTACGGTTCAGGCAGCACAAAGAATATTCTGTTCTTACTGCAAGCGCCCAAGTGTAATAAACTCAAGACACGGGCAGAAAAAAGTTTCGTCTTGCCCAAGCTTGCAAATGCCAGATCTCATCGCTGCTCTGGCATCATTACCTGACCCGTAATTCACACATTAGCACTCAGAGCTAGCCCGTTCCAATTAGCAGACCCCGCAGGGCCAATTAATAAAATCTCACGCAGGTGACAGCTACCAACATCTCTGAGGTTAAACACAGCTGACACACCCCAGCAGCGGCTACAGTAGGACTGGAGAACACGAATATCTTTAAGACATTTCTCTAATGAATATAATTGTTATACTCATTATACCCAATTATACTCACAAGCTATTAGTAATCAACTCCAGGAACCAGACCTACCCCATGCAGCCCAGCAGCTGAAGGGACTTGTCAGTATCGGGCTCTTGCAGTCTAACGAAGACAACTTGCAGATGGCAACAGCTACTAACATACTGTTACAGAGGCTCTCCCACTGCAGCACCACACCACGAGAAGACGAGGAAAACACTCGAGCAGCCCCACAATGCTCTGCTTTTTCTAAGCAGGTAAAAGTTCCTGACTTGTTGCTGTTTGTCTCTATCTGCTCAGGATCTCCCCACTTCCATTGTTGTGACATTCATTCATTCATTCCACAAATGCAAACACATTCAGGATCACTTGACAGACAGGAGTAGTGCAGTTACCAAATCTGACAAGAACGCTCACTTTATTCTTACCTCCCAGAATTAGCATCCCTCCATATTTCATTAAATACCCGGGCGGTATTCAATTATCTCCCACAGTAGCATTGCATAAACAACCTACCAACTGCTATCATCAGCTTTTTATTTAATTCATCTACCAGCCGGCCTGCCAGCCCAATTTCACAGAAGAAATGAGCTGAGACAAAACACCATCATACGGTCAGCTAAATCTGAGCGTGGAGGGAAGACAAGAGCAAGGAAACAGGCCCCCAAAAGCAGTGCCTCCATGTTTTTTTCAGAGCTCTGCTCTGGTGTTTCAAAGTCTATCTCCACAGACTGTTGGCATCCAGCACTTACTGGTACTAAAGGCATGGATACAAATGACAAGGTGTACCAGTGACAAGGAATGCTACCTTAACAGGTCTGCCCGCTCGTGTTTGTGCATAGCTCAAGCCCAGCAAGCAACATGGACACATCCCAAGCCATTAATTCTCCCAGAAATCCAGTGACTAACTGAAGTTTTCCTTCACCTGAAACAGAAATCAAAGACTTAAAAACAGTACGTAATGAATGTGTACATCTAACAACAGTTGAGTCTCTGATTTCAGTTCACGGTGCTATCAAAGGCGATTTGATTTCCACCTAACAGCTGAGACTTCGTGAAGGACGAACAGATGTCCCCAAATCTGCAAATCGGATCTGTAATTGCACATTCTGAACTCTCCTATGCCATTTCAACAGTAAAACTTGGTTTTCTGTGACGTCCCCATGTCTGCACAGAGACAGCTTGTAGTAGCCCAATTCAGAACCCTGTTACATGGGAGTTGGTAGTAAAAAGGTCTCAGTGACCTACCCCGCATTACACACACAGCTTTACAGATTATATCTTGCTTCATTGCCTCTACTGATTAACAGCAGCTCATACAGGACAAACCTTTCATACCATTCAGTACTTTATTATGACTGTTCTTTTTCCAGAATTAACTTCTGTCCCAGAATCAGAAGCGTGGTCTCTTACATTACAAAACATACTCTCATCCCATTACTCTACAGTCCTTCTCGGAGCTGCATGTTTTTATTCCAGTACCTGGAGCTCCCTGCCTCCAAGCCCTCTCAGAACATCATGAAGCCTCACCTCGTTCCCACCCACGCCATGTAAATGCAGTGAGACAAATTCCTGGAGAGCTCTGCCAACAAAGGACACAGGGAGGTGTGCCCAACTGTGCAGATCTCCAAAGCTGCCAGTAAGAGAAACCAGCAGAGCTGGAAGAGAAGGGGCAGGGAAAAACGAGCCTCAGCAGTAAGGCTCAGCTCTCACCATTTACTCACTCGCTATCACATGACAACCTAAAAAGAAAAGAGGAAAACACATGTGCAAATTAAGTACAGTTCTTTACATACAGATCTATTTTTTCTTTCCGATAAAGCCTAGAAACTTCCCCTGGTTTCTAGATTAATCATGGAGAGGTGGAAGGGCTGTTATCATTATAAAGTTTAAATAGACTTCAAGCAGTGACAGATTAAGTACTTTCAGACAACTAGTCTCCATTACACTACAGCAGTTTTGTTTCAAACCATTATATTACAGATTGAAATAGTTGTAAAAATGAAGAGAAGGGAAGAGGCAAAAAGCTCGGCGTAACAAGTCTAAATCACTTCTTTTACTCTAAAACCACTTTCCAGGACAGTGCATCTGCTACCTAGTAACTGTCTCCCACTACACTAACATTTACTGAACAGGAAAGAACAGTTTCTACACCCTCAACAAACCCTTGGCAAGACACTCAAATACTTATGAAGAGCAGACCTTAAAATGATGTTCCTGCCAGTTGGGATGAGGGGAAACTTGGGAGAAGACAATCCCTTTTCTTCTTATGGTGGGTGTAGATGTGGTTTGTGTATCGATCCATTTTGGGGCAAGCAGCAACACATGAAAATAAAGCAGAAAAACAGAACCAGAAGCTGCTGGCTGGATGAGTGTACTTGGCAGAAAAGGCACCAACTCATTTCAGATACTCTTCAAGACGTACTGAAACCACTGCTAAACATCAAAGCTGTTTTATAATACAAATATATACATATAAGCAGTACACGGAGCATCTTCACCCATCTCTCACAGCCTCAAGTAACCACTAAAAGTCAAAAATGACCTTCCAAACAGGTGAAAGGCCCTGTCAGCCAACAGCAAAGCACGTGTGCCATATTTCAGTGCTAGGACAGCACACTGAGCTGACAGCAGCTGAGGGTCAGCTGGAATCCACAGCTTCTGTGGGCTGCACCAGCACTGACCTGCCGGGCAGAGGGCCCTGGCGTTTTGGAAGCCATCAGTCAAGTTGTCCTGACACACCACCCCCCAAATAAAGAGGACAGGGAACACAATGATTTAAACACTTCATACACACACACAAGCACCTTACCCCAAGTCACCAAGACCTTCAAACACAGCAGCCTGGAAAGGCTTGCAATAAATTAGGATTAGGACACGGTCTGAGAAATCCAGAAGCTCCTGAGGAGGAAGAGCTTCAATTCTTGTAGCAGCCTAGAAAGTTTCCATCTGAAAGTACTATGGGGTCCTTATCTAGGAATGCTGTACCTGCTCAGCAACACTAGACCCTAAGCGCTGCAGAGCTGCTGATTTATCTGTGCAGAGATCATGTCATACATCTAGCAAGTCACGACTCGCAGGGTAATCTACCCCTTCTGTGAAGCTGCCAAATGGCAACAGCCAGGCTTCAGATTGCTTCCAACTACTGAACGGGTCAGACAGAAACTACCGATCAACTTTCTTTCAGAGAACAAAAATATCCAGAAAGCTGTGGGCTTATGATTAAGAAATGCAACTTCTAGTACATAAAGCTCAATGTTTTCAAACTAGATACTTCACTGTTTTAGTCTGCCCACTGCCTGATTTAAGAGCTGAAAGCAGAAGTCTACAAAACCAAGCCTCCTGATGGGGCGATTTTCCTGCAGCCAGAAAACAACACAGGCACGCAACTGCAGTTAACAGGAAGAAAACACATGCCCTATGTGACTAGGAAAACACCTATGAATTCTCCTTCTAGGTGGAAAGAATTGTATGTGCTTCGGAAAGACCACGCTAGAAGACAGAGTAAGCAATCCACAAACACGTGCGAGCGCTGCATGTGAAAGTCACGAATCATTTGAAATCGGCGAAACATTCGATCTACCATCACAGAACGGCCTGGGCTGGAAGCGGCCTTAAAGATCATCCAGTTCCAACCTCGTCAAGGGCAGGGCTGCCACACACCAGGGCAAGGCCCCAGCCAACCTGGCCTTGAACACATCCAGGAATGGGGCATCCACGGCTTTTCTGTGCCTCACCCCTGTGATATGCCCCACTATGCTAGAAAGATGTTTTCCTGCAAAACTAGATATCCAAATGCAACCAAAAAGAACTGGATAATGCACACCTCATCAAGGGAAGGACTCTGGCATAGCAAAACCACTTTCTTCTGAAAAGGCTTGTTAAAATTAAGAAGGTGGGAAAATAATAATCTGGAAGCGGATAGCAATTAAAAAAGCAATTATAATGTAAGGTCGGTTTGGTTTTTTAGTTCCCTGCCAGTAGAAATTTGTGAGTGTTTGCTACACTAAATTGTAAACAGAACGGCCTACCACATCTACCAAATAACCTCCAGGGATCTGACCGTATTTCCTTGTCAGTGTGAGCTTCAGCCTCTTAAATAACATGACCTAAAACAAGCAACATAACTCCACTGGAGTCAAGGACTGCAGTTGCAAAGGGCTTCTTCCAGCACACTTGTATTTAATTCACACGCTAGGATTGCATTTAAAAAAAAAAAAGCAAAACCACATCAAAGCATAACAACAAAGATTGCAGAGTTTCAGTAAATCTGCTTCACTTCTGCCAAAAACATTTACACATTACAGCATAATAACCGCAGTTATAAGGCAGCAATTACTGTTCCCTTTACCTCAGAGCTCCACACGCACTCCACGTGAGCAGAGGGAGCCCCGCAGCAGCTGGGCTCGCGGTCACGCTCCCTCACTGCCCTGAATCCAGCCCCAGCACAAGGGTCAAGGCAACCCGCGTGGCTGCAGCGCAAACGAGCTCGAGCTGCATGAGCAGAGGGCAGACCGCAGGTTGGCAAGTGCGGAACATTTCTAAGCACAATTGTTATATTAAGTAACAGCTTTTTGCTCAAGTATCCATGCATGTGACTCTCACTTAGCAGCCTGGTGGTGCAGGAGATGGAAGCTAGAGATTCAGCCGATGGATCAGTTAGCTCTCGCTGCATCTGTTCTCAGGGCTTCCATCAGCACATTGCTGGCCTTCTGCACGCACGGAAGCCACGTAGCCTCTCTCCAAGCCCTCGCTGCAAGGACCACACTGAAACACGCTCGGAGGACAGGCTGAGATATTACCGAACAAGTTCCAAAACACAGTCGAGCATTTGTTGATATCATTTGTTGTTATGCGTCAATTTGTAATCCAATTTAGTACTCTGAGACAAAAATTGCTCTTCCCACAGTCAAAGGAAACAAAATCATCTGGGCATTACGCAAGTAAGTCTTGTTGTACACAAACACGGCATTTCACATAACCAGACTGCATGGTTTTGTTTCTGACTGCAGTAAGAGACGGGCATTCTGGACAGATGAAAATGATTCTCAGGCAGTTTGAGAAATAAATCTTAAGTTTAATTGTTACTCAGTCAGAAGAAAAGCCATGGAAGTCAGGGAGCATTTCAACGTGACATTTAACCCAGAGGTAGCTGCGGTTTGCTTTCCTTGCAGCAGCTCTACTGATTACAGAAGAGCACGATCAGTAAGCTGATCCTATATGGAAATCAAGCCACTGGTCAGCAACGTTTCAGTGCACCAGCCTGCAGAATGAATGCATCGTACAGCTGCACCTTCAGTAAACCCAGCCTGATAGAGATGGAGGTGTAATGGAAAGGAAGAAACACCAGGTTTCAGAGCAACCCCGTACCACGCTAGGTGCTGTATGAAGCTACTGTTGCGCAGCAAATAGGAGGGTTACCTCCCAGCCCCAAGCAGCAGTCACTAAAAGCCTCCCCTTGTTGGCCAGGAACAAGCAACACAGATTCCAGTGTGCGTCCATGGATTTAGTGCCATTAACATCTGAACGGAGGTAAACTCTGAATTCCCCTGACGGGAGGATCTGCGTAAATAAATCCTGCTGTACAAGATCAGATAAACAGAACCAGCGAGGCCATTCCAGAACTAGTGAGATTACCTGGCCCTTTCCCAGTCCTCCAGGAGAAGCAATCCATCAGCACGGAGCCTGTCCTCCTGCCACAATACCAACCTCTGCAGCAGGAACAGATCTCCCTAAGGCATTACTCATTTGAGGGGCACTCTGCTCAGAACAGACCATTTCAGAGACTATTTAATGAACCAGAGGTTTTGCTGCACAGAAGGTCTGCTAATTTGTCGATCTCTGCAGGGCTGTGTAATGTTTCCGATTTACAGCCCATCGGCCCACGCCTGGGCTGCCTCACACCAGCTACTTGCCTCCCCGCTCACGTATCACCGACCTGCCCGGCTGTTCTTCGCCGCCTCTGTTTCCACACCGAATCAGAAGGAAAGGTTTTCATGTTCGCGACTGTTTCAAAGAGCTGGTGTGAAATTTATTAATCATTGATCAAATGACTGGCTGGCAGCTAAAGAACAAACACCTTTCCAAGACAAACTTCTTCACCATTCATTCAATGCTGAAAACAGGCCTTGCAGGTGGGTTTTTATAGGTTTGGGGTTTTTTTAATTAAACGAAGTAGCTGCCTGACTGATGTAACCCTTGTAAGCACCATCAAGTAGGTATACATTGCTTAAGCACAGAATGACACCTATTTATTGCTGCTGTGTGTGGCTTGTAAGCTCGGTAACCAATTATTTTGCATTGGAAATGAGCCTCGATGGATATCTTCCACAGCCTGGAATCCAAAATCCACTGCAGATGACACAGACTGCAGCAGCCAGATTTGACCTTTTAGCACTGACCTGCTGATCTCCAGGGAAAACAAATCACAAATGATTCTGTTTTCTGATAAGATGATTCAGGCATCTCTGTGTCAATGGATAACTATACCTGCAGACTTTGCTACCAGATAACGCACAAATTTTTGTCAACTGCTTATCCACAGAGCTGCAATGAGAAAACCAGACAAAAGTTTCACCTATATTTGCACTAAGCAAGTTCGTTCAAAGTTGAGTTTCCATGTTGTCACCTAACTTCCCCTTAGGAATACCAAAATATTGCCAATCGGGACCCTACGTTAGTAATAACACCAGTATCTTCTACATCAAGAGACTGAGATGATCTCCAACAATTAACCATTACCCAGGACAGTCTATTAGGGTTTGCTATCAAGCTTGCTCTGGGTTTGTCAGAGATATCGGTGGTTGTTTCTCATTGAATTTTGATAGCATAGATTGATAATAAACCATCCTACTTGAAGAAATAAGGGGAAAAAAAAAGAAAAAAACTTACAGATACCCATCTACCCACACGACTGCATTTCTTTCATGCATCGTTTTTACTTCTAATTGCCATGACTGCTAGAAAAAGTTTCAAAATACTGTAAAGATACTCAAAATCATTGGAAGTTATCCAATTTTTGTGGTTGGCATGGTGTGATATTGTGGAAACTGAAAATAATGTGGCCCACAGACCTTTGGCAAGCGTTAAACCATCTTCTTTCATGGTAAAAATAGTCTATTCTAGGCAGCTGTCTGAAAAGTGCTAATATAGCCAGTGATATCAGTCGAAATGTATGGGGGAACCACATCATTTCCAAAAGACCACCAATGCTGTTGGTTCCTTTCAGTAGCTCTTGAAAGTCCTCTATTTAGAAGTTACCTAGCACAGGGGTCACCAACGTACTGAGATTCCAATGGAGACAGGATTAAGAAAAACTCTCATGAAAATGGATCATAGAATCATAGAATTGCTCAGGTTAGAAAGGACCTCAAAGATCATCGAGTCCAACCGCAGCCTAACCATAGTACC
This sequence comes from Bambusicola thoracicus, assembly GCA_002909625.1. Classification (NCBI taxonomy): domain Eukaryota; kingdom Metazoa; phylum Chordata; class Aves; order Galliformes; family Phasianidae; genus Bambusicola; species Bambusicola thoracicus. Next base: position 4,635 of record PPHD01012968.1, on the reverse strand, counting down.
CTAACTCTAACAACCCTTCGCTAAATCCTCTCTCTGAGCACCACATCCCAGCGTCTCTTAAACACATCCAGGGATGGTGACTGAACCACCTCCCTGGGGAGCCTATACCAGTGCTTAACCACCCTTTCTGTAAAGAAGTGTTTCCTAATGTCCAACCTAAACTTACCTCAACTCCACCTGCTTCACCTCACTCATATCATTTGTCTCAGTGAAATCACAGCTGACAGAAGGAATAAAGTGTCGGTATACCAGTCAACTTTGAGGAAATCACATTAGAAACTACTTTGGTAGCCAGAGATCTGGTCTAAAGTGCACAAGCATGGCAGGGAATTACATGTCCTCCTCTCCTGAGAGAGCCAGGAAGAGAAAGACCTCGAGCAAAGGATATTCTGAGTCACTTCGCTCAGCTCCATAAACCTTACTCAAGCATCGCACCAAGGTACAGCACTGCACCCTCGGAAGTTAGCAGCTTCTTCCTCCATTTTCCTTTTACTAACAACTTCAGTGCAAATACACAGAGCTTCTTCCTCATCTCAGCCCTTTTACATTCAGAATGCACCAACATTGATTTTCCCAGACTTTCTACTGCCCAGGTTATGAACCCTCTGCCAGCAAACACAACCAGCCTCACTCACAGTGCCGTGCCAGAGAGCCAACTACAGCACCGCTATAGGTAAAGGAAAAGCCAGAAAAAATGGCATCAGACAAGAATATTTGCCACACCTCTAAATAATGAGAGCTCTGGTACTGATTACAGCCGCTCAAAGTAAAGAGCAGCTGCATGTCTTGCTGCTGAGCAAAGTTGTTTTAGATTAGGGCATGTCACAAGTTAACGCATTACAAGTAGGAAGCAAACACTCTTGCTGGCAATCATAAATACAGGGGGATTGTAATATTGGTGTCTGAAACATCAAAGCACATGCCAGCACTCATGAGAGGATCAGGTTTTCATCACCTTAGCCAAGGCAAGGCGCAGCTTGCAATTAATAGGTCTTTTCTTTCTTTGTTCTCAGGACAAAACTCATTATGTTGAAGATGATTTCTGTCTCCTCAAAGCAATCACCGATTATGAATGGCATCTATTAAAGCTACGAAACAACCATTCTCAGAAGCCTTCCACACACCATCGCAAGCTTCTGAAAGCCTCCCTGCCGCACCTGGCTGGAAGGGCTTGTTATGGGACAAACAGACCTTCTATAACACTACCTCACTTCTTTCATATTCACTCCCTGCATCCCTACTTAACACTTCTTGGCCTTCTGCACACGTTCTTCTCCAAACTTAGAAATCCACATCTAGGCTCCCAGTGTCCTAAAACAGAGTCCAGTCCCATAAGAGGAACAGCCTGTAAAGCTGGCTGAGGGACCTGGCTATGCCTTATCTATTTTAAGTGGCTCCCAAACATTCTGGACCACTGACAGCAGTCAGTATTTCTTCCACAGAGCACCTAAAACAAAATGGAGAAGCAATGCAGTTTTGCATGCATCTTGTTGCCTTCCTGGGGCCCACCCGTGACACACAGATCTCAGTTCTAATGTAAGGGAGCGCACTACCACGGAGCAGAGGGATACGTACATAAAGCTACACAAAGAAACAACACGCGTAGCAGAGCAGCTACCAGGAACAAACCTCCTGGCACAAGGGACAGCGAGTTCACTGCAACACTCTGCCCAAGCATGGTAAAACACCCTGACAGGTCTAAATGCCCTTCACGCCCTTGTGAGCTGCACCAAGGCATGAAGGGAGAGCCCACATCCAGTCCTTTATGGACGACCGATGGTGAAGCCTTGCCAAACCTCCTATGCAGGGGCCGTCTGCCAAGAGTGACTCCTGACTTACAGACTCACTGCGTGGTTAATTCAGTAACAGCAAAGACAGTCATTTAACTTTTGAAAAGTCTGATTTTTTCACTGCTTCAAGCTTTAGGAATTAAGGTAACTTGGAAGAAAAAAAAACTGTTCCAAGTATGAAAACTCTTTCCACTTGAATTAATTTTTCAAAATGCAAACACAAAACTACACCAGCAGTCTGAACACTAATATGAATGTTAAATAGAGGAAAATGCTTATGGCCAACCAGTTCCAAACACAGTCTTTAAAGTCCTTCTCTTCGCATGTTGATTTTACAGTATTTATTAGGAAAATTTTCCATCTGAAAATACAAATGAAACTTGTAGGGCTGCTACTGCAGCTGCAAACATAATGCTGTTTTTCTTTCATTTCGTTTGCCGGACAAACTACAAATGGTCCCTTCCAAAGCCTTATTGATGGCTCAATTTTAGTTTATGTTGTCATGCACTCGGCATGACAATATCCCCCATTCTCTGCTGTATGAAGAGCTCAAGCCTTTCCTGCCCTCAGGCCCTGAGAGAGACTGCCTGCTTGTATGTACAGAGCAGGACGGAGCCGGAGGGACTCGAAACTGCAGATAACAGGCAGGCGGGTGGTAAGGAATGTACTGGCCAAGCAGTTTGGGTGACATCAGTCCATCAGCACAAGAGAAAAACCTAGGGCGAGACACTGTGTTTTTCACTGTCCCCTTTGGGGTTGAGTTGCCTTCTTTGTTTCTGAAGTGCAAGAGTAAAGCTGTTGTTTTTTTAGGAGCATAATCTCAGACTGCGCTCAAACCAAGGTCAAATCAAGTCAGCAGTGCTCCTTTTATGACAGAAAAAAACAAATCAAGATATAAAAGGTAGTTTCCAACATTGCATTATCCATATTTGTGGCTTCCAAGTTTGTGATAGCCTGGAAATTCAGATCTCCTCCCATCAGCAGCCTTTCCAAAGATTTCTGAGTTGCACAAATGATTTCCCTGCTTCCCTTCCTTCTCCTCCCCCTCTGTCTCTTGAGAACTGCCCGAAGGCAAATCTAATTGGAACCTTGCACTGGCTGCAGACATACCATGAATGAGACCATAACCCGGCTCTGCAGCAGGCCAAGGCCTTCGCAGGAGGAGCAGCAGGCTGATGCTGTGCGCCCATGCAGGAGGAGCAGCAGGCTGATGCTGAGCGTGCCCAGGGGTGCCCGCAGCCAGGCGGTGCTCCCACCCTGAGAGCCGCACACACCGCTCTCCACAAAATGCGCTGTGCTGCACAGCAGGGACCCCACATGCACCCACCCTGTGCCGGGTGCTGGGCTGCAGGCATGGATCTGCTTACAGCCAAGGAAGGGTATCATTAACTATTAATAACAAAAAGGCTGCAATGCAGACAGCTTGAAATCTGGTACAGCTCACTAAATCACAACTGCACACGAGACCACTGTACTACTGCACAATGACAGCAGCTCCGTGGTTCAGCATCCTTACCTTGAAACCTCGCTTTAAATAGGAAATTCAGTGTTTATCTGAAGGCCACACAGCACATCTCTCCAGCCACACAGCAGCAATTTGCAAGAGAGCCCTTTGGAAAAAAAATTAGTAAAATTCTTACAGATAAAATTTCAGTTTAAAAGTAGGTTCTTCTGAACCAGGATGTTTCGTGCCAAGCAATTTACAGACAGCATTTGCTAAAGCACAAGTGCACACCTCGGGTTGCAACAACGTCAAATGAAAAATGCTAGCCATGCATCTCTACCTAAATTTCTTTCAAAAGAGTCCTTTAAAAGCCAGCCTGTATGTCAAGATCATCAATCTAACCTTTCTCCACCTCACTTTAGGAAACTGGAAACCTTATCAGTACATAGATAATGTATTGCTGTATTAATAAGCGAGGCATGGCAGAGCCTTTTGCTTACTTCCAAATGATTTTCGTTGTTGTTTTTGAGGTCTAGATGGAGCCCTCTGTTCACACGTAAGGAAATCAGTTTGGCCGATTGCGCTTTTCTTCCTCATTCCCTGAGCAGACATTTCAAAGCATGCTGATCTGCCCTTTTAGGTGCACTTTCCCTTGGTGAGATATAGAATAACTACTGTTTTCCAGAACGACAGGAGAAAGGGCCCAAAACAATCAAGGGAGAGAAGAGAGAAGGCCTGGGCCACATTGCGCTGCCATCAGAACCAAAGATGGGCAGTGCCAGGTGGTGCAGAGCTGTGCGTAAATCAGGGGACCATGAGCCAGGGGCAGCCCCACTGTTGGCCTTACCACTCCTGAGCTCTCCAAGGGACACAGCCATCCTGTAGTATGGAATATATACATTTAAGAACAGTGAATTTCACCACAGCTGGCCCCGGTCTTCAGTCTCAGAGTAGAGAAGGTGACCTGTGCAAATGGGTTTTGCTTGAGGACAGAAAATAAGAAAACAAGGAACCATTAGCAGATCTTTAATTTAGCTTTTTTAAGTTAATACAGTTGTACAGATGACATTAAAACCACGTTGGAGATACAGGAATAACGTGTAAGAACCGTAGAAGTGGCAATAGCCACATGGGGAAAGGGCAGCAAGCTCACGCAGGACAGCAGGACAGCAAGAGCCACAGGCAGCAGGAGGGAGGTTTGCTTACTGCAATAGCAGTGCAACGAGGAAGATGACACAACTGGAGTCATAACCACATCAGGAAAAGCCCTGCATGTGCTTTAAGTGTTAACTTGCCTCTTTTATTTTATGAAGGGATTTGAATGTAGCAATCCTCTACCTCTGGGAGTAAAAGTAAAAACCCTGGAAAAATATTAAATGTTAATAAAACTGGGGGGGGGGG
>PPHD01012967.1:0-17653 GCA_002909625.1 Bambusicola thoracicus | reverse complement strand
AAACCTCTCCTGTCTCAGTTTAAAACCATTCCCCCTTGTCCTATCACTATCCACCCTCATAAACAGCTGTTCCCCCTCCTGTTTATGTGGTCCCTTCAAGTATTGGAAGGCCACAATTAGGTCTCCCTGAAGCCTTATCTTCTCCAAAACCAGTTCCCTCAACCTTTCTTCATAGGAGAGGTGCTCCAGCCCTCTGATCATCTTAGTGTCCCTCCTCTGGACTCATTCCAAGAGTTTCACATCTTTCCTGTGCCGGGGGTCCCAGGCATGGATGCAGTACTCCAGATGGGGCCTCACAAGAGCTCACAATAGGTTTGAGACTCTGGATCTTGAGGAAGAGGTAAGTGAGGATGCAGTGGAAGTTGCATCCAGAAGGTTGTCTAGGGTGAGGCAGCCAGCTCCGTGCCTCAAGACTGCCTTTGCCAAGAAGGAAGGAGGGGTGACTGTCATAGGCATCTCCCTCCTGAGAGGAATGGAGGGCCCTATATACTGGCCAGACCCTGCCCATAGAGAAGTGTGCTGCCTCCCTAGGGCCAAGGTCAGGGACATTACTAAAAAAACTTCCTGGTCTAGTTCAACCTTCTGACTATTATCCTTTACTGATAGTTCAGGCTGGAAGCAATTAAGTCACTGAGAGAAACCTGTGGGCTGTAAGAGACTTCAGGGTATTGGAGTGGTGAGTAGATGGAGCAGGAGTAGAGGTGGTGTTTTCCTCTATACCTTCGTCAGCAAAGGATACTGAGAGGACCAGAAAAATAAATCTCTTATTTATGTGGCTGAAAGGCTGGTGCCATTGCAGGAATTTTGGCTTTTTTGACTATGGGTCAGTTTACTCGGTGCCTCGGCTGATGTCTGCAAATGGATCTCACCTGTCTCAGAGAGGGGAAACAAATTCTAGCCCAGGAGCTGGCAGGGCTCCTTGAGAAGGCTTTAAACTAGGCGTGAAGGAGGAAGGGGATGAAATGAGGCTTGCTAATGATGAGCCTGAGGGAACAGTGTTGGGATTGAGGGTGAGTGAGTGAGGCAAGAGGCTCAGCTGAAGTGCATCTATACCAGTGCACCCAGCATGGGCAACAAACAGGAGGAGCTGGTAGCCATCACGTGGCAGGCAGAAGTAGGACTTAGTTGCTGTTACTGAAACATGATGAAATCACTCCCACAACTGGAATGTTGCAGTGGATGGCTATAAGCTCTTCAGAAGGGGTAGGCAAGGTAGTGGCATGGCTCTCTGTGTTGGAGACTGTTTCGATGCTGTTGAGCTTGGGGCTGGGAATGATAAGGTTGACTTTCTATAGTTAAGGATCAGGGGGAAGGCCAACAAGGGGACATCCTGGTGAGGGTCTGTTAGAGACCACACAACGAAGGTGAAGTGATGGGTGAGGTGTTCTACAAGCAGCTGGAAGAAGTTACATGATTGACAGCCATTGTTCTCATGGTTCTCACTTCAACTTCCCTGATACACACTGAAAATATAATATAGCATAGATGAAGCAGTCCAGGAGGTTTCTAGAGTGTGTGGAAGAGAACTTCCTGACACAGCTGGACAAAGAGCTTACCAGGGGAGGAACCCTGCTAGACCTGCTGTTCACAGAGAAAGACTGGTGGGAGATGTGGAGGTTGGGAGCTGTCTTGGGCAGAGCAAACATGATATGGTAGAGTTCTCAATCCTTGGAGAAGTCACAGGGGCCAGCAAAACTACTACCTTGGATTTCCAGAGGATAGACATTGACCTATTCAGAACATTGGTAGGGATAATCCCTTGGGAGTCTGTCCTGAAGGATAAATGGCTCCAGAAAGGCTGGTTGCTCTTCAAAAAGGAAGTCTTAAAGGCACAGGAGCAGGCTGTCCCTCTGTGCTGCAAGATGAGCCAGTGGGGAAGAAGATCAGTGTGAATGAACAGGGAGCTTTTCCTAAGACTCCAGGAGAAAAACAGAATCTTTCCTGTGGAAGAAGGGATGGGCAACTCAAGGAGAGTAAAAAGAGGTTGTTAGGATGTGCATGGAGAAAATTAGAAAGGCAAAAGCCCAGCTTGAACTCAACCTGACTACTGTATTAAAAGACAACTATCATTATTTTTACAAATATAACTCTGTTTGATATAAGCTTGCCAATTTCACTTATATAATATTCTTGAAAGTGGATGCACTTGCTTCTGTGAGATAACTGTGATTCTACAGATATGTGTGTATGTAGCCATGTCTTCATCAACACATTGAGTTTATAAGTACACCAAGTGCTTAGCTGTATGAGCGCTTTTTAATTCAGTATATTCTACTATGCAGTGAGAATAGATATCAGGGAAAGGGAAAAGATATATTTTTAAATGGATATAAAGGAAAATTGATCTTTATTTTATTTTTGGTCCTCCAAAACAAAGTATAAATGCTGAGAATACTAAGTGTTCTAACAGTAATTTCAGAAACCTCTCATTGTATTTCTCATATATTTATTTAGCAAAATGCAAGTGAAAATTTCAATTCCCCGATCTAATTAATTCTTCTCACTAAGATTCTGACTGGCAAGTTTTCTCTAGACTGAGCTTTTGTGGGTTTGCTGTTCATATTTCTTAATTATTTTGGTCAAAAAACTCTCTCTATGCTCATTTGCCTCAATTAATTTTACTCAATTATGATTGGATACCAAGCAAAAGTCTTTTAAGAAAAAAATTCCGTTAGTTTTTGCTTCTTTTACCCTCTAGACTCTTTCACTGGTTTTGCCAATATGTCTGCTTTTTTGGCACACCTGCTTTTGCTGTCTAGATTGTGCTAGTTCTTTTCTCAGAATCAATCATGAGCAGCTTGCAACCAAATGCCTGATTAAAAAGTTAGCAGACCTTGAGTGCAATTACTTCAGCTCTATGGCATTCACGCATTAAACCCAGTGTTAATTGTTTGCCATTTTTGTAACGATCCTTATAATAGGATAAAAACAGAAGAGATCATTTCTTGAAGTTAAAACAGCAGAAAATAAAGACATTTGCTTTGATTAATCATCTCAATATGAAATTAAACACAAGCACAAGTAAACATAGAGGGTCCTTATGCTGGATGCCAATGAAATTGGCATTGGTACCATTAGAAAAATTTATTCCGAAGGCTGGCACAACACACGTTCTTCACAGTTAGACAGAAAATAAGATTGAATAAAGCAGGTTTTTTGAGTTACTAGTTCAGAGAAGATCTACAAAAGATCTTCAGAAGATTGGTGTAAGTAGTATTATCATAGATACTGCCTATCTCATGCTGTGTGTACAAATATTCACAATTTTCAATAAAATACTAATTCTATGATTTCATATTCATAATGGATGATTATGGACTAATGATGACTAATGGATGGTGTCTTGTTGCTTTAATGGATTTTTAAATTTGAAGAAACATTAGGGTTTTTTGTTTGTTTGGTTTTGTTTGGTTATTTTTTGGAGGGTTGGCTTTTCTTTGTTTCTCATAAGGAAAATATCCCTAGATGATTTAATGCCATCAAGCAGTACACATAACTAACTGTGGTTATATGGTTATATGAACTTGTTATTACCCTATAGTTCAGTTTTGTCTTTACTTCATCCAGTCTTCAATCAGATTGTATTATACCTTTTGTGGAGGAACAGCATTCTTTCTGCATTGTTTGAGTGTTACTTTTCACAATGTGACTCTTCTATTTTCTCCTCCATTATTTCCCTACTCAGTGTAAAACCTTTTGCAGTTAATAAGAAATATGTTCATCATTTCTATTTATACCTCAAATTACACAGTAACAAAATATTTACATATTTTGTATATTTTCTACCTGAGCATCTTAAATTAACTTGCAGACAGAATGTTATCTTTTATAACTATCATGCCTAGCTGAAACAGGCAATGATCTCTCTCACTTACCATAAATGTTGAGTGTGGGCAGCTGGCCCCTGTTGAGAGGTAGTGAGCACCTACAAATAGACCCCAGGTACCTACCCCAGTCGGTACCTATAAATAGACCCCAGGTACCTGATTCTGAGCCTAATGGGAAACTCTGTGTTGATTACAGTGACTGACACTGTATTTCTCATGAAATCTGTCACAAAGCCCATCTCCTAACTCCATGTCCTGTACTTCAACCACATGATTGCCCTCCATCCCCTGGGTTGGAATGACAGCTTATATCGTCTCACATGCTAGCTTCTCTGTCATTTTCTGTTTAGCTTAGAAACTCAGTATCATGAATTCTTTAAAATGCTACTTGTTTGACCTGGCCCCTGATTTTAATTGTTAAGATTCAGGCTAGCATTCCAGATGGTCCCACTCTACATGGGCTAACAAACTGGACCTGGATGGTATTTAGCTGTTTCTAAGGAAAGTGCCAGCTGTTAGTAATTTTGCTTGTTACTAAATATCATTTGAGATTATACTACTGGGTGAAGTCCTAAAGGATATTTGGCATTATTGGACCAGTAAATATCTGTAGCCAGCATTACAGAGCTAGCAGTTTCATCTTATGGAGGGGGAGGGGGGGGAACTGGAGCACATCTGTTTTCCTTCAGTTTTTTCCTAGTGTGGGAAACATTTGACTTCTTCATTATGAATTTAACTATGTACAGTTTGATGTTGATTTTTTTTTTACCTCTGTTATTCACAGTACTTTTCAAACTATACTATCCAGACTTTATAGTTTTCTTTCTAGAGATTTTTAACTGTTCATGTTCCAAAAAAATAATGATAAATAACTTTGCCTATCTTAGAGCAAAAACCATATTCACTAGTATTTTGTGCAGTACACATGAAGTGCTTAGGGTCATGATACATTCGATGCAGAATGAATTCTTTTAATCATTTGGACTGTGTTCCTTTCAATAAAACCAGTTGCAGTAAGTATTATCTATGACTGTTCTCATGGAAAATAATATTTTAGGATCAGAACTTACCCAAATATAGTTTTAGCTGCATTTTTTCCCTACTTACACTTAGCAAATCTTCCAAAGAAATTCTGGATACCAAAAGGACTGTTCTAACTACCAAATCTGTGTAAAATGTTTGAGTGGTTTTCTTTAGGCATTGCATAACTTTGAATTTGAGGGTATATTTCATACATAGTTCATTGGTGAGGCACAGCAATTTGATCTTCTCTTAGAAAATAGGGAGAAGCTATTAAAAGAATATATTTAACCCATGCTAAGAAGTTCAAACACAGAACTCTGCACATGTACACGCACACACAATGACACGTGAAACATTTAATGCCAATCCTAAGGGATTATTTAATATGTTTTAAGCTTGTTTAAGAAGCCATATTCAGATTTAATTTTTTATATCAAAAGAACAACATAGTAGCATCCTCTGGAAAACAAACAAACAAACAACAACACATCAAGGAAAGAGTATGTCTGATGAGTGTCTTCAGTACAAAAGTACCTATGAGTAACATAATTTTAATCAAAGAGATTGACAAATTCAAAAGCATTCAAAGAACAGACTGTTAGCAAACCTTTGAATTTTATTGGCTTTACTGCAAATGAAAATGTTGATAGACCAACCACAATCCCATTGAAATCAGAGGGAAACTTTCCAATGAATTTACTAAGGCTTGTGTTTATTCCTTCTAAAATCTGAAATTCAAAATAACATCAGCAGGTATAAAAGTTGTTATTTCATAGAATTTTTCAGTCTTGAATTTGTCTGCTCCTTTTGCTTTATGTTCACTTTCCTAGCAGCAGTAAAATAATAATGGAATACTCTTTCTTTGCTCATTCGGTCATTAATAGAAATATGAAGTTTCAGATTTCTTCTCAAGTAGGTGTGGCCATCTGCCACATTTAACCAGTTATCACCCTACTTGCAGTTTCTCTGAAAATCTCTGACTTCCTATTGATCAACAATAAAAGTCAAATCACAAGGTTTGCATGCATTCTTATGTGTCTTGTCAACCTCTGAAGACTGAGATAAGGTGGCTGTACTCTGTGATGTATTCTATGCTCTGATAACGAAAATCCCAAAGTATCACCACGCATTTTCTTCCATCTGTCATAGTAGTATATATCAGAAGGAATCCTGGTATATTACATGAGAAACTGATAACAAAACAACAGTTCAACTTATTTCAATTTGCCCATAAATAGATATCTTTTAATCTTTTAATCAATATTTATTCCAATGCTGAATTCTCACTCAGAAACACATTTCCTATCATCTGTTCTGTAGACAGATATTATGTAGACCATATAATGATGTAATAGCAATACATCTTTTTTAGAAAAACAAAACTTTTTTTTTTTTTTTTTTTCTGGAAAACAAAGACGTGTACATGTGCTTCTACAGTACTTACATGAAGTGCAATTCAATCCTTTTTGCCTGTGTTTTTTATAGTTTTAGTTACAATAATATTGTTTCATAAAATTATATGTGAAGCAGAATGTTTGTGCTTGTCAGTTTGCCTGGCTAAAAGCTAGCATTTGCAAAGTACATGTAAATTACCCTTGAAATGTTAGTAAGTGCTGGGCTCAAAAGTCAGCAGTCTTTGGCTATCTTTATTAACAGACATGGTCATGTGCTCCCAGTGGAAAGTACACAAATAAGTCCATTACATTTAAACATTGGGATCAAGGGTGATGACATCCAGCAAATTCTGTGAAATGAGAAACTTGGTAGTATGTAAATTATAAAAAAAAAATGCACCAATCACTAAATGTTTTATGCCCAATCTAAATATCTCATGTCCTCCTTTCTCTTGATTTATATACACATAATGTTGAAGAACTCACTTTTAGGCCAAGATCATATGAAGGTCTGTGCTTTTGAGTAAGTGACTTAGTGAATCTATTTCCAGTAGAAGCTAAGCAGGAGATGCTTATAAATATTAGCTGAAGTAAAGTCAAAAACCTTTTGCAAGCTTATTCTTTTAAGTCACTAAAAGAAAGAAATTCACTAGTGTTAGTTATCAACATTAAGCTCAGTTGGTACAAATAAATAAAATCATCAATACAAAAGAAGAATGTGGACAACTGAACTTGTCTTTCAGCCTATTTCAGTGGGACCTATGCCATTAGCAGTATTTTCTAAAACTATCTAGGTAGTCAGAGTTCTTGTTTTCCCTGTAAATTTTAATCCGTCAAAAGCTTGCCATATGCAATTTGTGAAAAATACTGAAATTTGGATAAAGTGTAATAATGATAGCAATTCTTGTCAGCTCTCATTTTACTTCTACTTGAGGTGAGCAGAAAATACATTTCTAGCAAGTTACTCTTACAATAAGATGCCTGTAAGAGTATCTGCTGTTTTGATAGTACAGTAGTACTACTGTCTTTATGTATATGAACTCCACACCTTATTTTTCCCTCTTTCTTCTTTCATATTCTTTGCTACTAAATGAAGTTTCAGCTTTCTTACTGCCTAAGCTCCTGACATGTGTATTTAATGACAGAAACTGCTGTATGGAAAAACCCTAATATGGTTACTTTTGTATCTTATTTGGCATCATAATTTAATGTATCAATGATTTGCCTTTTACACTCAGTAGTCAGGATAGCATAGGAATGAAAGACCCATTATCAAGCCAAAAAGCCCCATTCAACCACTGGAAGACCTAGCCTTATCTGTGGATTTAGCTTTTCAAGCTTTGACATGATAAGACACTAGCCATCAGATGTACACATGTTACCTGTGATGAAGGAAGAATCTGTATAAATATTTGCTGCAATATGTATTGTTTCCTGAAGAATTTCTGAAGAAATTATTTTTCATTTTATGTGGCATATGTTTATTTATGTAATATGAAAATTCCAAAGCTTTGAGATTTCATCTGGAGAAAAAAGTAAAGAATAAAATACAACTTAGAAATTTACTCATAAGGAAGCAGTTCATAAGGGCACCCTATCTCAAGTAACAAAATATGTGTTTTCATTGTGAAAATGCATTATTGTCTAGTTTATTTTTCTAATAGAGATGTAGGTATATTTTAACTCCGGTGTTTTAATTAATTTATAGTGCATGCAATCAATTGGGATAATAACATTCATTTCACAATTAAGATACTATACAAATTCTACCTTTCCAAAGATGTACCAGCTTAACAGATGCATGCTTCATGGCAAACATGTCCACTTTCAGCTTTTCCAGTGTTGATCCATTTATCTAATGTGACAACTATAATGTCCATAGCGTTAATAGATGTATAGCTGCTTTCTAGAATCATAGCGCCTAAGAGGTCTTATCCTCAAAGGGTAGTATTGCTGCTGTTTCTGCATTCAGTGTTTGCAGGAGAAGACATGACTGATGACTCAGAATTAATTGTAACCCAATATGCTGTCAGTGACAGATATCTGCTACACACACTAGTACTACTTCAGGTGGCAATGTTCTAATGCACTATTCCCCCTACAGCATGCCTGTAAATTGAGAGCCTCCTTCCTTGTTCTCCTCCAACCCCCATGCTAGTACAGGAATCTATGAGAATTCAGGTTCTTCCTGCACATAATAATACACGCTTTATCCATGAGGAAAATGATCTTTAAAATTGCACTTCCTTAAACTCACATAATAAAAGTTAAGATTGGCATCAGACTGTCAACTAAGAGCACTGATTGTCTTACCATGTTGTTATTCAAAGTCTTAAAACTCTCCCTTTTCCACCCTTCCTGTCTCATTCTCTCTTTAAACAGTATTAATCTGACTTCTTTTAAAGTCCTATACCACAAAAATTCCTAGTGGACAGTTGATTATTTGCTGTTAAATTGGTAGACTTTGATTTATGTCTTTCGTCTTTGATACATTGTTAAAAACTAGAATATTCAAAATCTGGATGCTAGTTATAACATAGTATCACCTCAGAAAAAAGATTACTATCCTTACACAAGAGCCATGGACTGCTTTATTTCCAAGGTTACATGCCATACTAAGGAAAACTAATGGAGCAGAATACTAAAATCTTTTTTTCTCATCATTCTTTTTCCTAAATACCACCTGGAAATTTCCTGCTCATTGGTAGGAATATGTATCTTCTGTAGTGACTGACAGTGATGAAGGCATATATCCACAGCACTTTCGTAACATTACTTCTCCCAAACCATAGTTCATAGAATCAGTAAGATTGGAAAAGAGCATCTAAGACCATTTAGTCCAACCATCCACATGCCACCAGTATTGCCCACTAAACCATGTCCCTAAAAGCATAGAGAGAGACTTGAGCTAGAAAATTATTAATTGATCTGACGACAACACAGAATTACCCTCGGCTTTTCTTATCAGCTTTTATAAAAAAAGATGCAATATCAAGGCATGATAACTGATGTGATGCTGTATATATTGATTTAGCCAAAACAATTCATAAATCTTAGCCAATGGAATACTTTTATGACCCATTAAGTAACTACAAACATAAACTGTAAACTTAAATTGCAAATATAACAGTCTATATTTTCAAAACTTTGTCATTCACATAAGACAATAATAATATACTTGTATAAGCACCTTCAAAATAATGTGCATTCCTTAGATGGGAAATAGTCTCAACTTTTTTTTTTTTTTTTTTTTTTTTCCTCAAATCTGGAAATGTAATTTATAGTTAAAAGAAAGTCCCCAGAATTTTATTACCCTATTCATGTTACTGAAGCCAGATGAGTTTTAGAGAATATAAATCAGGACATATTTATTATTATAATTAAACTTGTAAAATTTCAGCAACAGCTGTTTTTACATTTTCGTAGTTCATATACATTATTGATCAATACATGCTTTTATTAATGTAAAACTTCTGAGAGTGTAGAGAACTTATGCTGGTTATCATTATAATTGCTACAGTGCTTCTGCAATACTTCTTCAAGTGAGTGCACTTGTAATGTGCTTTATCTGTCTTGCTAGGAGGAGCTCATCAAGCAAAACCATACTAAACAGACAAATTGAAGATCACTGAAGTCTTTAATTTACCAAAGATCACATGAAATATAATTCTATTACAACTAAATTGTTTACATGTGAGTTTCTTTCCATGCTGTAATGTTCCAAGCTGTAATACAAACAAGTTCTTTTTATAAAACATGCCACAGAAACAGTTAAGGCAGTTCACAGTCAGTGCAATATCTTTTCTTTATAAGATCCTTTTCTTCAGGTTCTCATGTCACAGTACTTAATGCCAACTAAACTTTCAAGTGTTGAATATCTAAAATAGCATCCTTAACTGATGAAGAACACAATGCAACATCTGCTGTTTCCTACTGGCAAGTTAACTTCGGGCATTTAAATTTTAAAATTTGAAATTTCATGTCTCTCTATAATCAAGGAGTGAAAAATAAAGTTGGTGAAAGGATCAGTCTGCCTTAAGTCTCCTAGTTGTCAAATACCTTATATTTATTTAGACATCTGCAGCCAATGGCTGAGTATAGACACCTCAAAAAGCTATTTTACTGTAACTTTCTGGATGTCAAGAATCTCACTAGAGCTACCTCTCTTGCTCCATTAACTACAAATTTATTTAGGAAACTGTCCAAGTCACAACACTAATTTTAGCAGGTATTTATTTACAAATTGTTACATGTTTAATGAATCTTTTCTAAGGTTTTCTTTCCCCAGAGTTTCTGGTAAGAAACATTTAAAAAATATACCAAGCTGTGGTTTATTGTAGCCATTTGGTTGAATAATGCATCTGAACAATTTTTAATGATTTAGCTTAGTTATCTACCAGTTGCATATTGAACTATTTTATTTTATGTTGTATTGTGTACAGCAGTTTCTTCTCTTCCCCCCACTTGCCTTTCCAAGCATCTGAGAAATTAATTTGCATAATTGTGGGCTTAGAACTGATTTCCTGAGTCTCAGACAATTAATTCAGGGGGAGGAGACTAAGACAGAAAATGTTGACAATCTACTGATATTTTAGCAGACTCCCAAGCTGAAGAAGGTAACACTGATTTACTCTAGAATAAATTGTACCACTCAGCTTTCACAGTAGGTCAAGTTTACCGTACAGTCAAGATGATTTAAGGCAGATAAGTAATAAATAAGGCAGATAACTGGGAAAATGAGTGTTTGCATACTAATTAGAAATGCAATACTTACAATAAAAAAAAAAAATAAATAAAACAAGGAGAAAAAAAAACAAAAAAACAAAGAAAACAAGAAAAAAATGAGGGTAAACAAACAACAACAAAAACACAGAAAAAAGTGTACAGCATGAAAACTATTGGTTTCATGAAATAAACTAGGGGAGTGTTACAACTGTCACAACTTAAAAAAAAGGAGAAAGTGATTAGTATCACAAAAGATTACTAGATGCACAGGATTTGATTGCAGGTCTTTCTTTGTTCACTATGTCTGCAAAACTAAAGGAGCTGCCCAAACAATGGGGCTGTTTACTCTCCATACTTACATGTGCTTAGTGCCATCAAGCACACATTTTCTCCCCAGTCAGTGGAAGACAGCAACTGTGCCCATCTGTCTCTGAGTCATCCTTTTTACACTGAAGACCGGGGCCAGTTATCTTCAGCCTAAGTAGTAACAGACATATGAGGTGATTATATGTTTCCTTTTAATATACTGCAGTGTAATTTACTGATTTCTACGACATTTTGCTACAGTGAAATTGAGTAGAAGAAATCAACTGGTGATCTGACATAACAACAATGTACATTCTGGAATCGATACTAACATTGTTATGTTAGAGAAAACAAGGGAGTACCTAGCCACTCAAACTACCTACATGTGCAGCATGGTATGAAAACTCAGAATGAAGATATCAAATAAATTGATTTTGTTTGTTTGTTTTTGTTTTGTTTGTTTGTTTTTCTCCCATCCTTTCCTTAGCCTGAGAAATTGATGGAATCCTTGCCTACCTCTGTCACATTGTTTCTCTGGATGAGATATCAAAATGAGAATAGAGAATGGGTTATCTTGTGATTGAAGTAGGATCCTTGAATGATGACTGCTGTAGCAAACTTAAATTAGACACAATCAAGAAAAAAGAATCCTATTTCTCTTAGCAAATTTCTGGAAACTACTGCACAGTTTGTACAGAAATTGCAGAATTGAGCCAAGACTATTTTAGAGAAGCAAGGAGGACTTATTAAGAAAGGAGAATAATTTTACTTCGTAGTAATATTCTTTCATAAGCTCAAGTGAAACATGAAGTAAGAAAATATGTCTACGATCACTGGGCTGAATTATATGAGGCCTTATTTGTGGTCTTTGTAGGCTTCCTGCGGGATGTATCATACACTTTCCGAGATCACAGTCAAGAAAATACTTAAGATTCATCTTTCCAGTTTGGAAAATAGAAGAGTATAAGAGGCATTTATTAAGTCAGTCAGAACTGAAAATAAAACAAACAAACAAAACAGACATTGTTTGTTTACAAAACAAAGTAATACAGCAATCATATGCTAATTCAGAGACCTTGCCAATTCTTTACGGAGCAAATACAAAAACAGATATGTTTCTTCAAGTTTCCTGTTGTATTTTAGTTCAAAAATTTATCTCCTATCCCATATGACCCAATTGCCACATTAAAAAGGTGCACCCTAACTGCTTTAAAAATAGGCACTTAGAGAAATCTTATGAGAAAAGAAGGTTTTAAACTATGTTTAAAAAAAAAAAAACAAAAACAAAAACAAAACTATTTTCCTCCCCTCTGAAACTGTTAACTTCAGTTTTGTGACTTCATTTCTATTTACAAGCTTGATATCATCAAAAAATTATATCCACATTTTAGTACATGAACCAAGAGTCTTTGTTTTAATCCTGAGGGGAACAAACTTTACCAAACAGATGTTTTCCACAGAGGACTCCAAAGAAGCACTGTTTTTTTTTTTCATCCTTACAATATTTTCTTAAACTTGTCCACAATTTCTTCTTCTTCATTATCATTTTGTAGGATTTCTACAGTTTTCTCTTTAATATTATTTTGAGTTTTTCTTCTTTGACTTTCTTATTGAGTGGTGCTTAAGTGCCAAAAAAGTTTTTGATGTATAGATTCTTTTGTATCTTTTCCATAAAGATTGCTTTTCTATGTTTGTATTTTGAACTTCTGTAGTGTGAATAATTTTGACATAAGGAAAATATTCCCAAATTGTTTTCTTTCTCTTTATTTTTTTATTTTATAATATTTGTTTGTCACCTTAACACAAAAAATGGCATTATAGTTCAGAAAGGAAAGTAAAATATTTTTTGTTGCTGCAAATGTTCCCATCTGAAGTACAGATCTCACATACAATTGAAGATGCATCATGCTTGAACTTGGCGTGAATCAGATGTTTTGATGGTCTCTTCTTGTCTAGAAGGCCAGAAATCAAGGTTCATAGCATGCAAATGTATTGAATGGAACATTTTGTTTAACTACCTACTTTCTAATCTGAGCAGCTAAGCTGGTAGTGGAGAATTATTATTATTATTATTTTTAATTGTATCTTGTTTTATCATTATGGATAGCATCTCATGCTGAGTCTGTCATTGTGAGAGACATTCAGTAGCAGAAACAACAGAGTAATTATTTCTTGGCTCCCTGATTAGTAAAACCAAAACAATAGCTATGCAAAGCTTGAAGTCTGACTTTCAGAATAAAGCAATCTTACAATGGAAAAGCTCCTCTTAATGCTGATTTCTATAACTTTGATTCAAGTACGTAATTGAAAGTAAAATACATTTTAGAATCTAACATGCAATGGAAGCACTGAATATTATTGAAAAACTTGTGCTTATACTTCCAGTGTTAAAGTTGTATTTACAACACAGCTTGTAACTCATGTGCTATAGGACATTTCAGACATTCAAAATGATGTGTCATGGTCTTTCCTCTAATTCAGATTTAAAGCACTCAGGTCAACTAAATAACTTACATTATTTACAAACCACTTTCTGCCAGTGTTTGATGGTTTCTGTAAAATAAGTCAGCAGGAAAAACAGCACCAAATTCTCACTAGTATGGCATAGTCTGAATATTGGAAAATTTGTTACCTGGTGTGCAGTAAGCCAATCTCACACACAGAGATAAGATATTGATTTACTGCAAAGTTGCATGAGTTTGGGTGCTAAGTGGCCTTCCACAAACCTAGCACACCCTGGGACTTTTGCAATGTCTTTTAGTAAATATTTGTATCATTTGACTACTACCCAGATACAGCCTCAATTCACCATTGGTCAGCTGAAGATAAGGCTGATCTCCCTTTCTACAGGCCAGCTAGACGTGCTAATTAACATGTTTTCACCAAATGCTCCTATCTTCAAAAGCAAGTTTAGTCATCACATTGTGGTTAAGATCTTCTTTACTTAATCGTGAGCACTTTCAAGAATGGCCATCCTGACTTAGATAAAGGCATATGTGTGCTATATCTAAAGATGAACATACAAAGATTTGCACAAAGTTTAGTTCTTATCAACAACTCTGGCCCAGCTATTCTAGAAATCCACGCTGAGGTCCAATAACCACAAATTCTTTTGCTTAAGTAAGGACTTCAGGATTGTGTCTTTTATACACAAGGCTACTTTCAAAAGCAGTAGATTTGTATGGATTGAAATTATAAATTCTAGTGTCAGAATATATTTTATAAAACTAAAATTTTCAGAAATAAAGTATTTTTCTCCAACGTATTATATTTTCAGACTAGTATGCAGTATTGGAAAATTATGAAACTGTTCCAGATATTTGTAGTTTTTATTTTATTTCCAATTAGAGTTCCTTACATCAAGAAAACAGAAGTGAGAAATATGTGACAGAATAGTAAGATGTAGCAAAGATGTATTTTTAAAATGCTTTCAGTATCTTGAAATAAAAAAATGTGTTAATGAAGAAAGATGCAATATGCTATGCCAAGCACAGGTTCTACTTTTCTGTGCCTGTGCCAATAAGAACACCAATTTCTCCACCCTTCTCCATCCATTCCTCCCTAACCCCTCAAGAGCTTTTGTTTTTATTGTCATTTTCAAGTATCACAGCTATTACTTGTATCTATCAACCTTGCAAATTACAGTTGTTAGAAATTACCTGATGTTTTTTAGGTTTACTTATTTGTTTGTAGCTAGACCAGTTTCATGTATGATTGATTTAATATACTGTTGGTTGTTACTACTATAAAAGTATCAGCTGGCTGACCACCTGGTCTGGAATCAGAAAAAAATAAAAAAAAAAAGACATAGTTCACCTGGATGAGCTTTATGGAATCTGCTGCAAAATGTGATTAACAGAAGAATGATTCAGTACATCTGATACCAGTTGTTTTCCTGATTTTCAAATTCAGCTCAGGTTCAAAGACATATTGAGTTGAATTGTCCTGGATTACATACTAAAATTTCTTTGACACAAGTGCTTTTTTTTTTTTTTTTTTTTTTTGTTGTTGTTGTTGTTGTTTTATTTTTCCCCCAATTAACACAAATTATTTTTTAATTGAATTTCTCTTTTGGGTTTCACATAACAAAGATGTGATATTTCCCAATTGAAGATCGGACCTAAAGAAAGCCCATGTATTGCATTTTTCCCCCAAAAATGATGATTTATGATCAAATATGTCATAGATTGTAGATTTGAAGCTTGGCCTCGTGGTGTGGAGATGAGTCATAACCCTACCTCATGCTGTATGTACTCCTCCTGAATACACTGTAGTATAATAAAAACTGTAGTTTCTTGTTATCACTGATCCCAGTGTTGTACCATGTATAAACATTTCTTAGAATAAATTAATTGTATTTAGGTACAAAAAGGTTCAAAGCTTCATTTGGATGCATGAGGAACAGATAAATAAAAATATAGTCTAAGCATGCTCTAGGATTTACTTCTGAAAGAAGTCCCTGATAGTATTATATACAGAAGAAAGTCAATGTGCCTTAGAAAGCAAAAGACTTTTTGTGAGTGGATAGCTTTTTAAGAAAACAGTTTGAACATGTTCAGTTATTTTAGGAATCTTATGTGTCCAAGAGTCTGAGAGGAAAGGACAACCTTGCATTGTAAAGATCTAACTCAGCCTGCTTTCAGTAAGGATTTGTGGAAGGTGAGAGCATCTGCTTCATTAATCAAGGACATTTAAATAATAATTAGAAGGGAAAGCCATAAACCAGGGACACAGACTTTGTAGACAAGAGAGACAGTGCCAAGGACCAAAAGTTTCCAGTCACTAAGTGATGTGCCACTGAGAAACTTTTCCAGCAGTTTTGGAGAGGGCCAACCTGGACTTTGTAACTGATGAGAACGGTGAAACAAGGGAATGTGAGGATTTGAGATACTTGAGGGACCGTGCAAAGCTTATGAATGAAAGTTTAGGGGAAGAAGACTGGAAGGAACAGAAAACTAACAGTCATAAAGGGGTATAAAACAGGACTGATCACCACAGTCTGGCTTGTTGTTGTCATTTAATCTCTTAACTGTCTCTCTGAGTAATCTCACTCCCTGTTGTGTGCGTGTCATACTGCAAGGGCTCAGCAGCAGCTCCTGGCAGGACCTGTGTGCATATAAATGTTACTGAAAGCCATAACCAAGAAAACTCTCTAAACCAAATGATACTTTAGAAAGCTGATACTGTTTTTTAAAAGCACTGTGTGCATGCAGATCTCAACAAGGCATGCACAACCCAGAGCTAAATCACCTTCATTGTATACATTTAACATATGAATATTCATAAAATTTCCAGAGAGTTCTCACCTATTTCATACATGTTAATTCCAACAGTGCACCTGCATTTACCAACTGAGGGATTCTTGCAAGAGGGTCTTTAAGTTTGTCCATAGATGGTACTGATGTCGAGGTACAAAGATGACTCTCTGATACCTCCTTGTCTCTTAGATTGCTCTTTTAGTTCCTCTCCACAGTGTCTCCACAAATGGGCCTGTACTTACCAGTCTGGAGTATCAAGGGGCCTGTTCTTTGAATTTGATACAGCTGGGGAGCCAGGTAGTGTATTCCAAAATCAGTAGGCAGAGGAGCTGTGCTGTTAACTGGGGCACCCACAAGTGTGCTGTGTGGTGGTAAGCCTGGAGGTGTGCAGGTCTGCTGCTTCTGCCAGGCCGAGTATGGGCTGTGAGAGCAGTACTGGGCTGGGGCCCATGGAGCAGGCAGCTGCATGGATCATTCTTTAAGACACTAATAAGCTTCTAGCTGATGGAAAGGACAGTCTTCCCCTTTGAGTGACATGATATGTCTAAACTTAAGCACTGGCTTTGAGTCTCTCTTTGTGGAAGGCTTTTCCTCTCAGTGCTTTGATGGCATGGCTTAGTCTGACGTTTCCTGACTGATTGTATGCTGCCCCTTCGTCACCTCTGAATCTGGATGATTGTTTAAGTGACCTTCAGAGTTTTGTAATTCTTTGATTGGTGGGGTCCCTACTGAGAGGCTTGGAAAGCCATACAACCAAGCTTATAATTTTTTTTTTTTTTTTTTTTTTTTCTTATCATTCAAAGTATGAGCTTAAGAATTTACAAAACTGAGGAGCTGCCAGTATCAGTATTCAACCTCTGCTATTTTATTTACTGAGTGACTGTCAGTTTAGAGTCAGAGCAGATTTTGGCTAGGATAAGGAGCTTTTTGGTAGCCAAGGTTGGTATTTCTGCTACGCAGCTCATGAAACTGTCTGTTTGTGTAATTGCATAGTTTTTTCTGAATATTTGGGTGGTTAATTAAGTGCAACAGTGTAATCATTTTCCAAAATACTGAAATGCTCATATTCCCTCTTTAAGGACCTATTTTCTCAGTCTTTTTTTTTTTTTTTTTTTTTTTT
>PPHD01012966.1:0-17653 GCA_002909625.1 Bambusicola thoracicus | reverse complement strand
AATAAAACAAATTTCTCTGGAATTCTTTTCTTTGCCATGATATTATGAACATTGAGATATGAAAAAAATAGAAAAAAATGATTTATTTAGTGTCTTCAAGTTTTTCCTATATTTTTTACATGCTTAAATAGTTTTGTTTGTTTCTCAATTTGAGTTCAGTAATGTTTCAATTAAGAATGTAGGAGCTTCTATTAGTTTTGATGAAATGCGTAGATAACCTCTAGAAACCAAAATGGACATCCATTTCACAGATTTCCTCCTCCAAACTATTGATTTATTACTTTGTTTTTCGTTTTGTTTTTTTTTTAAATCTATGAGCTAAGTTCAGAGGTGATGTGTAAACTGTGTAATTCAGAGTCCTTTATGCTCAGTTAGACACCTCAAGACCTACATATACTCGCTTACTAAATTCAGAGAAATGGAGTGTGAATTGATGTGATTTGCATGTGGTGGAGCTGGAAGAGTAAGAAGATATTACTTGTAGGAGGGAATAGACTTTTTATGGGTACTTTCTTATATTCAGCTGGTTCTCTTGCTACACCTCTGTCCCTCTGAATAAACACATTTGCGTTTGCCTGCTTAAGCTACTGTGCATTCAGTAAGAATTTCTGTGCCAAAGTCACAGATGATATGTAAGAAGTGTTAGAAGTTGTGTTCTGGGGAGTATGAAGTTTATAAATAACTAAGTAAAGGCTCTGGTTCACATTCTGTTTTGCAGTTACCTGTAATGACTGGAAAAATTTCTTATGTGAGATACTTGCTCTGTCTTCTACTGGGAAGGGTTCTGCATGCAGTACACCCAACACATTATGCCCTGGTGACTTGTTTGACAAGCTGGCAGGTAAAAGGTAAACTCTGTCAACCCTGGGATAAGAACATGCACCTGGCAGCTACCACATCATTGCTGTAATTTCATACTCTAACTTACCCTTTTTTAAGTTGCTCTTTTGCCAAGTGAGCTATGTAAAGCCTTGTCAAGTCCCAGGATTATACCACTTGAAACACATCTATTAAAGCGCTACCAGTACCAAGGCAACTCCTCCAGGATTAAGAACCATAAATCTATTAATCTCAACTTCTACCTCCTTGAAGAACTCTATTGATAATACAACAATTTTAATTATTTGTTTTAATTTAGTTTTTGACTAAAATACTTACCCTTACACATATGGAGGATTCAAGTTTAAAAAGAACGTAAGTGGATAAAAAGAGAGTGAAGAGGAAATCTGAACAATCAGCAAAGCCTTTGAGAAGACTTTGGCCTGGACTCCTCTGTAAAGTTATTTAGCATATGTCAGATAAAGTGCGAAAACCAAACCAGAATATTCTATTCTGATTTTTCATTCTGGCAAAATCAGACAGACTTGTTCTGGCAAAAAAAAAAAAACAAAAAAAAAACCCTTTAGTTAGTGTTGTTCATTTTGCTGAAAGAACTAATACTGCTGGTTTTTTTTCTCCTCCCCTCCCTTCATTCATTCATTCATTCTTTCTTTCTTTTATGTTGCATTTAGTTTACCATTTCATTATAGTGATGCAGTTATTTATTTTAGTATGCAGGATAATATAGATATGTCAAATACATAAAATTTCTTGTTATGTATATTAATGTGTGTATGGGAACTGTTGAATCACAGCCTGAACGTCTGATTGACCACCTGAGGTGAGTGCTGAGTCAGCTGCAGGGGCACAGGTGAACGCAGTTTCACCTGAGTGACCAGAAGGGGTGGAGCCTGGCTCCTTCTCTCCTAGACCCCATTTAAGGGCTGACTCCCCAGGAGAAATGATCTCTATCTGGAGATCCTCCTTCTGGGAACATTTTGGTGAGCCCGGGACACAGGTACAATCTTTATTTCATTTCTACTTTGTTACAGCATAATCTTTCCAATCCAGTACCTGTTTCCATGCAGCCATACAAATGTGCTATACAGCCATCATTAAATTATATATACAGGAAGAGTTATGCTTTCATATGAACTCTAATTTTTCCAGTGCAATATCCTTTCTCCTTTCTCTTCCTTTTCTTTATTTATGCTATAAACAGCTTAACCACAACAACAAAGCCTACTCTGGGATTATATTGGTGTTTCAGTTTGCATTCAAAACTTATATCAAGTTTCGCAGTGTAACCAGAACCTTTTTCTGTCTAGGACTGAGTCTAAGTAAGCCTTTCTGGAACTGTTGTTTCTTTCACATATTAGAACGATCATATGCCCCCATATTAACCCAGTCCTTATAAAACTTTCGTTGTCTTAATTATGGTTCTTGAAGGTGTTAAGTGATTTCTACTAGAAAAAAAAAATCTCCCTTTTTATTTTTTATTACAAAAATTTTATAATCACTCTGGTATTTAGGCATGTACTTTTCCAAAGTAGCATTTTTTTTTTTTAATTATACACATTAGTGTCACACAGTTTATTAAATTCCTTTTTTTCAGTAACACAAACACAAAGCTATCAAATAATTTTATTAAATAGATTGTCACAATGAAATCCATTCTCATCTCAATGACACCACTATATTGTGTCTCACAAATAAATATTTAATTCTACCCATTTCTATTTCAAAATAATAAGCATTACTTTTTTTTGGGAAAAAAAAAGTTTTAAAATTAAAAAAAGAAAAAAAAAACACTGATTTTAAGAAGTCTAATGGAAAGTCTAGGAGGTCTTTTAACTTAGCTTTCATGTTGCTCTTTGGCAAAAAAGAAAGATGAAAGTAAAAACAGATAAACTCAGAAGCAAGAGAATATACGCCTGCAAGTTTGCATTGAATGTCTTCGAAGAGGATAACAAGTATGAAGTCACTTGGAGAAAGTGATGATGTTCATATGAGCAAACTTTTATTTTAAGGAAAACTGACTCAGTAGAATGAAAGCTAATGCAAATGTCACTGAAAAAAACTTTCTATGAAGAAACAAGACATTAGAAAGAGTTTGGATGTGGAAAAGCAGCTTAGAAAACTGTAAAGTTACTGCAGGGAAGTCCTGGCTAAATAGGGAGTTTGTCATAGCATAGTCAAGCACGTGAACAAGTTGATTTAGCAGTATCATTTTGGCACTTGAAAAGTCCAGTTATGACTGTGGTCTCACACAGAGATGTACTGGAAGTAATTAAGGGGAATACAATCATGTATTACCTTTATATGACTCCAGTTACTGAATATTTTGGTACCATCTGTATAACTAGGGTAGCAACACTGGCACAAAGAGATATTTATCTTGCCATGGTTCAGCTGAGGATTCAGGGAGAAACTTTCATATTTTCTTTGACTTTTTACATTTTTCCTTTTTATAGAATACTTAGGGGCACCAGATAAATCCACCTTGGCACAGAGTAAAATAGGAGTTCAGAAGTTCACCTTTTCTGTGAAGAGAAGCCCAGAAAGTCCTTCATGAAGAATTTACTACCTAGATTTAGAAAATCTTTGTCTTTCTCCTGTTGCATTTAAATGATTTTCTTGGAACATTTTGGGATGAAATTTTGCAGGAATTTTTTCATTCCTGTTTGGCAGACTTTGGAAAGTTACATCTGAGCATAGAGCATTCATCAAACAAATTTAGAAGCTATTTCCCAGCACCTTAGTCTCCCCACACTGACACTGAATTTAATCAACATATCAACATTCAACTTTTTTTTTTTTTTTCAACAGAATCACTGCCACTGTTGTCACCGTTGTATGGGAAGAAAAGTAAACTTGCATGACTTTAAACAGTTTTACCAATGCTATATAATCTAAGGACAAGAAGATTCTGTATGGGTAAATGAGGCATTTTTTTTCAAGTGTAATTCTTACATTTAAGAAGTTCATGTGCAGTACACATACATGAGCAGTTCCCATATATGTGTAAATTGGCAGTACTAGCCAAGTTCGTTTGTTAGTTCCAACCATGCTGTTTGCTGTGTAGTTTCTTATTGATTATGACCAGGGATAGTTTTTCAAAACTGTATAGTTGTATTTAAAAGCAGATAGGTAACACTGGATTTTTCAAAGGTACCTCACATTGTAAAAGTGGTATTGCATATTTAGGTTTTGGAATATATTATGAAATTTGATCCATGAGGTTCATATATTCATGTAATCCCAATTATCATTTGTATTCTTTTGTTTTGAAAAGCAGGTTGGAGTGCAAAGTTCACAGGATATATATATTCTCGTTTGATGTAACAAAGTCACAGTAAAGTCAAGGATCCGTATTCTCTCATGATTGAATGATTGTATCCTCGCTGAAGTAGAAGAGTGGCTCCAGATTGTCAAAAGTATGAAATGAGAACAGGATCTTTCCCTAACATGCATTGCTGTGAATCTTAGCACGATACATATGCCTAAAATCTGAAGTGATTCATATCTATATTTGGCTTTGGAAGCATATGACATATGAATGAGAATTTTTCTCAACCACAAAAAAAAAAAAATAAAAATAGTATATAAAGATATCTATTGCAGAGCAAAATCAGATACAAACGACCTATGAGTGAATTAATGAACAGCTGATTGATTCATGAATAATTTATGTCTTGATCTTTATAGCAAGAACAACTATTCTGGATTTTATGATGCTAGCTGCATTGAAAATAGCACATTCCCTGATCACTGTCAGGTCTCTATTGGGTCAAGTTTTTATTGTTGTGCTCTTCACACAAATTCGCTTTTAATATTACAGAATGAGAAAAATGAATCCTCAGCACTAATGCCAGTGTTACACCTCACCAACTGTATTTCTGCTTCAGCTGAAGGTAACTGTTGGTATTAGTGTTATAAGAGATGTATGCTGAATTAATGACATTCAGAAAGACTAGATCAGAGTTAGAGCAAGCCAGGAAGAGAAGTCTTTTATGTTCTGATCTAATCTGTTGGGAGTAATCAGCTCTCTAATGGAATGCTTGTGGGGTAGAAATCCTGACTGAAATATTTAATAGAAGGAAGAAAGGCTCTGTATTTCAGTGCAGGTGAAATAATTGTCTGTCATATCCTCAGATTCCTCCTCCCCACGTTCCATCCTTTGTATATTTTAGGTGTGAACCCATCCACTCGTGTCCTTGCTGAAACTTCTGTTTTTTAACCTCTGAAATATCAAGCAACAAAGGAAGGCCAGGTACTCTTAAGAAAAGCATAGTTCACAGACACATTCCCATGGTGCTTTCCCGTTTGTTTTCTCTTTCACTTGTATTATCTACTTGAAAGATACAACATGGTGCTTAGGAAATAAACATATTCTATGCACAAGAACATAATCCAATTAAATCTCATGTAGGTTTTTTTTCACTTGGATATGCACAATGTCCATGCACATTTTTCATTTTTTAGGGCACTCCATCTTTATTAATGCAATAAAGCATTGCTTTATTGAAAAGAATGAGAAGAAACAGTCAAATTTCATTGAAGTACTTCTGGCAAAAGATCCAGGCATAAATGGTGTCACAGATAAAACCTTTTGACTCCCTGCCAGGACTTTATTTTCACAACAAGCAGAGAATACTTGTGTTTAGTCCCCGCCACAGCGAGGAGCATGCGCTCTTTAGCTAAAGTATCTACTGAATAATACTGGGTAGGATTCAGTCTAAATTCAAATCTGAATCTAACTTAGATGTAGAGTAGCGTTGGACTAATGGCCTCTTAATTATCTTTCTACCCTAAATTACTGCATGATTCAAAATTTCTTAAAATTTTTTATTTAGGCAAGGTTGCTGGTATTAAGACTGAAGCTTAAACTTGTTTCTACTGGAAAATAAAACACTGAACAACTGTAATAAGGAGTAATAACTTCCTTAAACTAAGTCAATAACTGAATGAATCAGTAGATGACAACAATCTGTAAAACACAGATAAACCATTTCATATTATAACATTAAACCTCATCTTATCCTTAGGATTCCTTCTGAAGACAATTGGTGAGCTAGACAGGTAAAGCAGATCCAAAGCCACAGTTCAGACCTTCAGGAATCACAGACCACAGCCTGCCTGTTGATGTGCCTCAAAAGGCAACTTCTGTCTAACAGCATTGCATGAGAACACTGCTAACCATTTGCTCAGTGCTTTCACTGTTTGCAGAGCGCATCCTGGACAAGTGGCATCTCTCTTCCCTGCTTTGACTGTTTAGGTAGACTTGAAAGGGCTAAAGCAAATGACAGTAGTTATGAGAGAGTAGTTAATGAGAAATAACTCATAGAGGGATGGTGGAAGTCTGAAGAGGTACCATGTTGTTGCAGCAGTGGCTTTTCTGGTTGCTTTTTAAATACTGGTCTGCACTAGTCTTTTCAACAGTGTTTGCATCTCTGAAAACTGAAAAAAATGCATAAATTCCAGGAATAAGTTAGAAATACATATATAAATTTATTCTCTGGAACTGTTCTAGAAAGAATCTGTAAGTGATTTCTGAAGGCCCCACACATTCATAAAACCCCTACAAAAAGGTGCATTTGTATGTCCAGTGTATTTTTTACATTGGTTTTTCTACCTTCTGAGTACATTAAATTTATAATCTTATATGCTGTGGATAAGAATCCAAATTTGTCTTTTGACAGTTTTTCTTTGAATATCATTAGATGTGGTAGTCGTGAGTAGAGAAATATTAGCTCCTGGGCTTAGAGTCAATTACGAAGGGGATCAGCTATAGGACACGCAAGTTGTAAGTGAATGGAAATAGTGATTCCGGTCACCATTCCCTTCACAACTGGTGACTCTGCTCTCATATTAAGTTCTTATAAAGAAAGAATGAATTCAGCTCAGAATTTCACTGAAGCAAAAACTGTATCTTGAACTTTATTCTGAACTTTTGGTCTCAGATAATGCTCTTGCTGCTGCTGAGCTCCTAAACTACATGTAAAATCTAGAGAGCTCTCTCTGCAGTGTCTTCTCAAGAGAAAACTTAAAATTGTGTGCCCATTAGGAAAAGAAAGAACTGGAAAAATTATTTCAAAAAAAGCTTAGAAATCAGTCATTCTGCTTATCTACATATCCCTGGCCATAGCCTGACTGGTGAAAGAGAAAAAAATTGTTTAAGTACCTTTGAGGATATTGCTGTAAGACATTAATGTTGTTTCTTTTGACATAATGACATAGATAAAAAAGATGAACAACACATATCAACTTATCAGAGACCTCGGGAGAGATAGATGCTTTCATTCAGCTTGTTTGTATAAATAATTTCACCAGCTTTTTCCTGGTTCCCCATCTCTTATTTAGCTCCAGTTACTTTTATCTCTCAGAAAGGGTCTTCTATGGATCACCCTCATGAACTGTGCTTTCATGCATTCAGTGTTGTCAGATACTTTAGTAACTGATAACATTGTAATTTCATGATTGTGACCACAAAAATGTGGTGAATTGTGGCTCACAAAAGTACAATAGGGATAGATTTTACAGTTATTTAAAAGGGTGACTTCTGGAAGTTTTCTGCTGCTTCACTGCTTTTCTGTTCCTATAGAGACATGGATTTCCTAAGAAAATCCTTGACCTTTAGAGACCAGATCACATGATCTCATGCTGCATATCTCCCTTCTAAACCAAGAAGTTCTGATCCACTTGATGTTGATGTTAGTTTATACTAAGGAATGTTGCTTCTCTGCGTTGTTGCTTCAAACGAGTTCTCACTTTACTTTTCCCTTAACATTCTTTGGGATAATGATATTATGAACTTGTGAACAAAAACTACTAGGTTTCATCACTAACAGATAAATTCTTAACTAAATATTGTCAGAAATAATGATTAATTTGCCTGAACTAAATTATATACAAAAATTATGGGACCAGAGGATAAGGTTCCATCTTATAGCATAATTCTATTTCTGTAGGTTATTGATTATGATGACAGCAAGGGCAAGATCGAGTCTTTCATATTTCTTGAAGAGAAATTGTCTTAAAACACATAATTAATATCATTTTGAGGAAATATATATTCACTCATCTGACTCAACTTAACTTTGTTCTTTTTCCCCTTAACTTTCTTGCAAGGTTCTGAAAACAAAACAAAACAGAGGAAAGATATATTGTATGTATACCCTTTAAATGTTGGAGGAGCAAAATTTCTTCAGTGTTAAATTGCTTTGTTATTAATAGAGAAATTCTAACTCTTTGGTGCACTGGGTTTGTGAAATGGAAACAAGAAGTTCCTTTGGTTGTTAATGATTATTCATGAGCGATTTTTAGCCTGAATATCAAAGCTGTAAGTACAGACTTAGGGCCTTAGTGATTCAATAAACTAAGGCATGTCAGCTCAATTTGTAGATCTTTTCATAGCTTTTCTAACAATTTGCAGCCATGTAATCTTCCAAGTGCTGCACATCATTGTGCAAGCAGTGTAAAATACGTCCACTTAAACAGAAAGCATGAAGCATTGTACCAGGGTGTTTTAGTCATACTTACTTCCTGTTTCCAAGATCCAGATTCAAAGCCTTCCTTGACAGAGTTACCAATGTTCTTTTCTCCTAAGGAAATGAAATTATGCTTATCAGATTTCCTTCAAGGGTGAGGTTTTGAAATGCCTTCTCCTTCCTTTTTACATAACTAGAACTCTGGGAGTGGCTTTTTCTTCTGGTTGGTTTTTTTTTTTTTCTTTTTGATACTGATGTACTGGCTTCACTACGTTACCTTCTAATTTGTAGTGATTTCAGTGAGAAGAGATTCAGGTCTGTCATGCTGGTGATTTACATGAACAACTCCTTGTTCCATATGCAACACTGGTATAACTTTTGATGGGGAAGAATTCACGGTACCTGACCTATTTATCGTTTTTTTGTTTCATTTCTTGAGATAAAAGTGTTGTATATATGAATCACAGACAGCAGAGTATGCATGTTTGGTTACTGTGTCGCTTTCAGTTCATCATGAAGAAAAATCTTTTCTAATCATCTATCCTTTTACTTAATAACACTTTTGATAAATTGCTTGTACACAGTAGGTTATCAAACCCAAACATTAAAGATTTCAGTTTAACACTGCAGGAATGAATCATACTGAAAAAAAAGCCAAATTTACAATTCTTTATCTGGAGTAAAAGAAATAAAAATAAAAAAAATCATGTCAATCTAAAGCCCTCCACTAATTACTCAGAAAAATATTTTAGATCGGTCCTAAGGAATTTAAAGATATACTTGAAGCAGAACTGTTCATTTCAACAACATTTCAAATCTATTTACTAAGTTTTAGTGCTCTCTGTAGATCACTGTTCTGTAATTAATTGCATGACACCATTAGGAAAGTTTTCCTTATTCTTTTTCTTTTACTATTATTATTTAATTAATCTATTCCCACTTCTTATACCTTTTTGACTTTTCCTCCTGCTGTAGCTGCCACACTTAAAAATACATGAATGACAAGAAGTTTGACAGCCTCCGGGACAGTGAGGCACTGAGCAGGAGAAGGCATCCTCAGAGTGTTCATAGAGTCAGTAGGGATAGTGGCATGGATAACAGTGACTTATATTCCTGTCAGCTAAGACTCGCTCAGTGTAAAGTGAGTGCAGACATACTTTTCCTCATGACAAAGGAAGGAAAGTCTGAAGAAACATTCACTAGATAGCTAGTTGAAAGATTAAAATGATTTCCATTTTATAAAATAAGACTCCATTGAGAGTACTTTGCAGATGGACCTGCTCCCCATTTCTGTTACTTTTACACTGTAAAGATGTCTTACCATGACTGTATGCATAATTTATTTGAACTTTATAGTGTTTTATGCTGCTGGAACGTTGTGCCGAGGCTTCAGTATAAATAAAAACTAAGTGCCAGCATGTGTCATTTAAGCTTTCATTGGGCTAAATTAGAAATCCTCCTCTCAAGAAAAGAGATCATGGAAACAAAACCATTTAACAGAGTAACCCTTACAGCCCAAGGGAAATACTTTGTTCAATTTCTCTATGGATCAAGCATGTCCTGCTTTTAGGTGTGTGTGCACATGCATGTGCAAGCCTACTTGCTTCACATTTAAGTGTAACTTTAACAACTGCTGAGTCCCGGGTACAAAAAGACCATCCAAGGAAATGGCATTAATGCAATGGTATCTGGCCCATTTGTTAGGGAAGGGTAGGGAGATGTACGCTGTAATTTGGTGTCAGGCACAGGAGAGTAGCTATCTGTTTGGAGGTCAGCACCTGTAGAGCAGGCATCTACCAGTTGTTTCAGTCTCTCCTGATTTTTAAAAACAAAAATGCAGTTCTCAGTTCAGTTTGCATTACAGTGTGCCTGCCACAAAGTTAATAACCCTTGGTAGCTGAATGAAGCAGAGCACTTACCATGTTTATTGTCCCTGTTAAACCACACCACCAAATGTGACCAAACATTCTGAGGTTGCAACAAGAAGCACATATTCATTCTGATTGAACACCATAACAGCCTCATAAAAATTTTTTTTCGCAAGTTTGTTTTGTTACAGGTAGCCTATTTAAATCTGGTGGGTGAAAGCCTCAAATATATGTGTCTGAAAAAGAGTCAGTAACTGTGTTTGTAATGGAGTGCAAGAGCCAAAGCTCATGTCTTGTGCTCCCACAGCCAAGTCATATCTCACAGAACTGAACTGGTGATGAATGCACTATGGAATTTGCTTTGCAAAACAAATATTTGACTTCCTACAGATCATTGAAGACTTGATAAAACTTAGAAGTGACACCTAACAAATTTGCCTTTTTAATCAAAGAGTATTTTTATTCCTTTCATCTAACTATAAAATTGCAAATGCTATTTATATTCAGAAATCTTTCAAAAAACAAGCTTTCACAAAATCATGGTGCTCAGAACAAGACTTTGTAAGAGAAATTTCCATAAAAATTATCAGTTATTTCAAATATAGATGTTACATAACCTATTAGTCAAGAGGGCCAATATATCTTTTTTGCTTTCACATGTGGAATGCTGAGCAAATTCTGAAGGCAAAAGACCAGGAAGGGTGAATGATGTAGACGGCTTGACAGCCCCAGCACTGCTTGCTGGCATGTAAGCCTGTGGAACAGATTCCACAGTAGGGAAGGGCAGACTGGGAGCCAAGTGAGTTCTTAAGAAAGCAAGATAGGGAGGTAGATAGTTCCCTCCCATCAATGCCCACATGAGCTAATAATTTGCCCGGCTCCAATCTCAAAAACAGGAGATTGAAGAATACAGGAGTCATTCAGAACATAAGAGTGGGATTTTTGTTGTTGCTGATGTTTACAATTCTTTTGAGAGATGAAGGCTTTCCTAAGTTTGAGTAGAAGAGCAAAGACAACATAGATGCTGAAAAATATATATCCAATTATGAAGATGGTAGGAAAAAAATGTCTGAGAATGTCAGTTTAAAGGAGGTGGATATTACCTGGTAGTTTTTCTGCCATTTTTTGTTAATTAGCCAAAAATAATACATAAATCAGTCTTTATTCTTCTTCATTTAAATAACCTAGTTTATAGGAAGTTTCCAGTATGACAGAATGCGTTTTTTAATTAAAATCTTATTGAAATATTTTGCGTCAAACTCCCTGCTTCACTCCTGCCTAGAAAGTAAAGAAGGGTACTTGAAAGTGTTAACACATTTCACTCTAACTATTTCTGATATTGAGAAATGTGCCAAAAACAAAGAAACAAACAAAAAAACTCACAAAGGAACAAACGAACAAAAATATCCAATCCAGTATTTGAAAAGAGACTGAATATGAAATGGAAACCATCATTTTTTTACCACATATGTTGGTGGAATACATCACTGTTGCACACATTTCTGACCTTTTAACCTTAAAATGGGAAACAGTGAAACAAGATAAGGTCCAACAAAAGGAGAGAAGGCTGTTTAAAAACCAAATGACTTCACTATTAAGAACATACGCATAGATTAAGAAGATGCAAGACAGAAAAGACACAAATGTGGGGTAATTAGACAGATCTAAATAAGCATTATTTGCCTGGAGACAGCATAATTTTTGTGCAATGACTATTCATTGCTTCTCCGAACACGAGGCAATGGAAATCAAATTAAGTTTTGATATAACAGATTCAAACCAAATAAAATGACTTTTTTCTACATAACAAAATATAAATCTGCACAACTTGTTGCTACAGTATGTTGTCGATGCAAAAAAATTTACATAAATTGCAAAACTCATTAAACAGACTCAGAAAAAATCATTTTAGCCGTCAAAGAGTTTATTAGCCATCAAAGGCTAATGTGAGATAAAACCTGCTACTCAGGAGCACCATGAACTTCTGCTCAGAGGAAGTTCATAGAGAATACTAGGAAAGCAACTATATAATAAAATTTGCTGCATTTATATACTGTTTTGTAGTTGACTTCACTCTTCTGATATCTTTGTTCAGAAAAGAAGATTTTTTGCTATACCAAAATAAGTTGTTCTCTTTTTCTGGAAATCAAAAAATCTGAAAAATAACCATCAAAAGTGTAACAAAACTAAATATTTTGATAGCCATAAAAATGTTTGTCAGATTATTGTGACTTAAAATAAAAGAAAGAAATAATAATATAAAAAGGTGAATTGTCTATTTATACAACAAAATGTCTTATCTCCCTCCCACACCTATTCATATATACTCACAGTTGTTACTTGTAAGAACATACTGTTGGGGAGGATACTCAAACGTATAATTATATTAAATATATAGCTAGTAAAGTAGTAAAACAGGATGAATGACATAGTACCATAGTAACATAGTGCATAAGTAAAGCTTATTTTATTGGACTATGTTTAAAATGAAATTTATTATTATTTTTGGACCATCTCCACTGAAAAGATTAAAGAGTTCCTTGCTCTTTCTGTAGTCTTTTACCTCGGGATTCTTTTGTTGTCTTGCTCGCCTCAATCAGTTCACCTAACTTTTACTACCTAGCTCTCTAAAAGAGCAACTTGTAAAAACTATTAAAAATAATAATAATAATTGTGATTTTTTTATTATGCTCTGCTCTGCAATGGAATGATTTCTTCTCTTTTCATCTAATTATTCTTTCTCCTTCAAATTCTTTGTAAGCATAAATCTGATTTTTTTTTACACTAATAGGGGACATCTGAACCTAAAGAAATGTACAAAAGTATAGTTTAACAAGAAAACAAATTTAAGAGAACAGATCTTCCAAGTGTGACTAACAAAACTGAGTTTATTACCCCCAACTATTTTGTACTAATTATGCAATTTTGCTTTCACAATATTGAATCTTGAAAGTCTTAACATCAATTTTAGCATGATTATTACTTTTAATTCAGGGAATTCTGATGTTACATGGGAAGATTTTTTGGTTAAACCAACTGAATCTAAATAAAGTTTATCTGTGAAAAACAGACGAGATTTTATACACAGACCTCCCTGAGGACCTGGAGAAAAAAAAAGCAGTATTTGCTAGAAAACCAAGGTATATCTCTTTTGTCATTGTTTTCACTCCTTTCAATGACCAATATTTCCTCTTCTTACAAAAAGTTTTACAAAAACTTTCTACTCTCCTAGCTTTTAACAATCATATCTATGATGTCAATATTGAAATAAAGAGATCCTGAAGGACCAGCAGACTGGAAAGTGACTAAGAAGAGGCCAGAGCCATCATTAGTTATTTGGGAATAGATATCCATCTGTAATTGATATGTAGAAGCAGTGATGATCTAGCAAGGTCAGAACTGGATCTGCTTGCTCTAAGCAGCTGGAAGAACACAGGTGAAGCATGTATGATTTAGTGTCATTATCTGCATTAGAAAAATCCAGCACATCATGGGAGTGATGAATAGCCATGATTTGTCAGACTGGTCCTTCTGCAGTACAGAGGTTGACTATTTGAGTTTACTCAGTATTTGAGATAAGGAAAGACTTTGACTGTTTCCAAAATTCCTTAAGAAACCAGACTCCTGAAGTACAAACAGATGACATAAGCAGTAATGGTCAATAATTCAGAAGTTTATCTCTTATGTACAGTTCAGTGGATGTTTAATCATTGATTTTATTAAAATGAGAATCAAACTCCTGGGTTTAAAATTAATTTTTAACAAATGCACAAAAATAAATGCTTCATTCAGTTGCTGCTACTGTGTTTTATGTTGCAACTCCAATACCATGTTTTGCTGTTGCAGAGAAATCAGTTCAGCAGCCCTTCATCTTCCAAGCTGCTTTAAATCAACAGCACCCATAAAAAAGCAAAAATACTGAAAGCCTAAATCCCATTTAGGGCAGAGGTGTGGGTTCTTATGTGCTCATTATTGGCCCACTTTGCATTTAAGAACAAAACAAGGGTTGAGTAATACTCTTTCAAAGCATAATCTGTTTGTTTACCTAGGGCTTTGTGTAAGAAAGCCATGTTGCTTCATGGGCTCTCTGTGGATTTACAAATGAGTACAAAGCCCAGGGTCAAATTCTGAATGTTCTCTTCCTGAAGTTTTCAACTTTTCAGAGTCAGAAGTCATGCATTATTGGACTACAGTCTTGTAATTTGACCTTCAGCTTGCATCCAGTTTTCTTCCATTAAAGAAAAAATCTCTGTTTGGTAAATATGCCGATCTTCTATCTGCTTGAAAGTACTGGACTAAATCATACAGACTGAAATATCCTGCTTAGTGCCTGATAGTCTTTTATTTATCCTTGTCACCTACAAACTCATTTTAAGTGTAATACTACAGCAATAAATACAGTGGGGTGATTATTATTACAATGAACTTATTTAGCATTACTATGCCAAGTTAAGGTATATTTTAACAGTAAAGCACCAAATTTGTAAGAGCAAGATGAAGCAAGTAATTTCCTGCTCTTGTTCACTGTAAACTTATCCTCATGTTTCACAAATCACCAGAGGTACTAGGTTCTGATTTGAAATACTTGATGAAGAAAGAACGTTTTTTTTTTCCTGTTTGTCTCTTTTGTCTTTTAACCTAGCACTCGACAAAGAAATATCAAGGAAACAACATTCTGTTGAAATGTATGATTCTGTCTAAACCATGCTTCTTATAATAGATAAAATTTGTAAAGTCTCATTTTGAGAAAAATAATTACAACGTTAAAATATCTAATTTTACCATTTTCAAAACAATGAATTTCTGCTTTTGAAGTTAACATTTTCTTTAGCATCTTCTTCCTTCACTTTGTATTTCTTACATTTTTTGTCGCATTTCATAAATTTACAATGCTTTGAAAATTTGATCAGCTAATGTAAATACTTTTTTTTCCCTGCTAAAACCTTTCTTCTGGCATGATTTGGAATTTGAGTTGCTGTAAGTTGGAAATCCTTCACAAAACAGAGCTTCTAGCTCCTACACAACTCTAAGAGCTTTCTATGCAGATTCTGTGCAAAAGAATGATAATTCAGCAAGAACCTACTCTCAGTGTGTTTGTTGCTTGGTATGCCTACAGCAGAGATGAGCAGACAGGAGGAGGTCATAGAAGTACATCTCAGCCAGCTGAAAACAGTCCTAACTCTCTAAAATGAAAAGGGTACACCTCCACAGCCATTATCTTGGCCTGTGAGTTACAGAGAACAGAGGTTCTCTGTCCAGGACAGTACTCAGGGACAGAGATCAGGAAGGGATAAAGTGCTGCTGGACTCTCAACTGTAGTGACATTTCTGATGTTATTCTGACCACGGAGTGTCCCTCTTGGCTAGTTCTCAGCTTGTGATTGCTGAGCTGGGGACATGGAGTGGCTCCAGCTCCCTCATCTACCTTTTGGCTGGCTACTCTAAGGAGTCTGGTTATTTTAATGTACTCTGAGGGGTGCTTGCCTACATTTTATTAGTCACTTAAGTCCTTTGTAAGCTCTGGTCTTCAATAAAAATAATAATAATAAAAAAAAACCAACAACTGAATCTGAGAATATTTAGGATGTTATCTACAATGAGGCTTTTTAACAAAGATCACTTCTTCTTCCTATATCAGTGTTGCAGTTTTACAATGAAACTACTTGCTGAATTTTAATGACTTGTAAAACCTAGAGAGGAATATTTTACTGACTTGATTTTCAAAGTTGTGTACATTTTCCTTTAGAATCAGTGGTTACATACCGTTGCTTATGCTAAGCGTTCTTCATAGATTTTGCATTTATTTTGTTCACATAATCACTCTCTGTTTTTTGTTTTGGTTTCATTTCCATAGAGATATATTCTTTCTTCCTTTAAGGAAAGAATATTCCACGGATGTACATAGATTACTGTTTTGATGATTGCTATGCATTTCTGACAACATATTCGGGTGTTTTTTCATGTTACTGGTTGCCAGCAGCAGAAAGAACATTTCAGGAATAGTACTTGATATATATTTACTTTTTCTAGGCTTGTTGAATATTGAAATTCTGTTTAATTATTTCCAGCCTCTCAAACAGCGTACAGTATAATTATCTATGATATGTATTTTCCAGCAAATTAGAGAAAATTGTAGCATCCAGCTAACCGGACAAAATAGTACCTCTGAAGAACTGTGAAACAAGTTTACTGCTTCCTGTGGTATGCATAAGGGTAGTATCAATACAGTAGGTAAAACAAAATTTTGAACACTGTAAAGATATTCTCCGTAACAAGACAAATTCCTTACTATCAGGTCATCTCAAAATCAAGTGTGTATGTCTTTGCCTTATTTCATTCAGATCTCCTTACTTTCAAGCATATTTACCCACCTGTTGGTACTTCCCACACCTTTCTCCACTAACAGAAGAGCAATTTTCTTCTATAACTACTGGGTTTCTCATGAGTCCATTGTTGTAAACCTACAGGATTCTAGAACACAGCTCACTGACATTTGCTATTTATCCTAAAGATATTGCCTCCTGAGTCATACTAATTTTTATTTATCTAAGCTCTCTTCAAGGGAAATGCGTCTACAGAAGCCTGAGAATAGGTTCTGTGATATGCTAAAAGGTAAAAAATAAACTAATGTATACACATAAACTATATGTATACACATGTCTGTATAATGCAACAGTGATATCATAATGATCATTCGAAGTATTTAACGTTAGTTTCATCATATTGTTGAAGTCAGCCTCCAGCTTCTGAGTTTTGACTGTCCGAGATTAGGAATACTACATATTATCTTAAATCTCATGGCATCAGTGTCTGAGAAAGTCTGGCTAGCCTTCCCCAGATGTTATTATTTTAATTTTTACATTCCTCTGTAATGTTATTTCAGGGGAAAACAAAACAAAACAACAACAACAAAAAAAACAACAAACAAGCAAACAAACAAACAAAAAAAAACAGGAAAAAGAAAAAAGAAAACTCCCTCCACTAAACATAAGTTTTTCTCTTTTTAGTTTTTCTATATTGCTTTTACCCCATTTTTGTTATTTCAAGCTTCAAATGGTTATGCTTTTCATTTTGAACAGAAAGGAAATTTTTCTTGCATCCACCTAATTAAGAGTTATATTTATTTCAAAGCGCAGCATAATCTCTCTGTCTTGTTCTGTGAAGCATTTCAGGAGTTGATTTCTGAGAGAAGGATATACAGCAGAATCAGAAAAAACTCAGATGGTTTTAATGCCAGAGCAAAGTTGCATTTAAATGTTGGCAGGACTAGGGGAAATGGTTTTAAGTTGAAGGAGGGAAGATTTAGGTTGGATGTCAGGGGAAGTTCTTTACTATGAGATTGGTGAGGCTACCCAGAAAGGTTGTGGATTCCTTGTCCCTGGAGGTGCTCAAGAGCAGGTTGGATGGGGCCCTGGGCAGCCTGGTCTAGTATTAGATATGGAAGTTGGTAGCCCTGCCTGTGTTTCATGATCCTTGA